>JAQFVV010000049.1:2910535-3079355 GCA_028023455.1 Epiperipatus broadwayi | reverse complement strand
CAATAATTTTCTCATTAAATTATCTTTCTTACTAACTGTTTTCAGAATTTGTTTATATTTAGTTTTATTCTTTAAGCTTTATTTTCATCCACAGTTATTTATCATGAACACCTGAGATTCCCCTGTGTCTTAGGAGACATATCAGACAGATCTTTCTGCAAATCTTTTGCTTTTTTAAAACTTTGTTCAAGCACTGCAATTTCACTATAATATCTTTGGCAATAAAAGCACTTCTCTTCACTCTTCTCTAAAGTCACTAACTGCAAACTTGTGTAATCAGTAGATATCAAATCTTATAGTCATGTATATTGACATTATCTGTATTAATACTTTCATTATCACTTAATCAAATTTAACACTAATTAAAAGTAACAAATTGATCTGTAATATCTTTAATTTTCTTAAATTATTATCCAATCATGATATTATTTACTGGATTTTTATTTTTATTTTGTTATCATCCCAAAATTATTTTCTGAGAAATTAACCATAGTAATGAAAATGACAGGTGTAGACACTTGATGCTTTTGGATCAAATTCAATTGAAATTTTAAAATATTTATTTGTCAATTTGTTAGAAGTATTACACTCAGCCTATTACTTTAATGTTTTCTGTCACATGACTTCCCAAGAAATTGACAATGTAGTTTATATATTATATCATGATTATCCTGACATACAGTAATATTTAAAACACTTTTTGCTTTGGACTTGTATATACACACATAACACACACGATAATGAGAAACAAAAATAAATTATGGTTATTATTGCAAGAATAAAATCATTTGGATAGTTAAAAGCTGATGACTAAATGTAAAAGGTTCTAGGAATATAGTCGTATATCCTCAAACTGTAAATTTAATAATGTTATTTTAATAACTGCCTTAAACTGTATAAAGATAAAATTATTGCATAAAGTAAAAGAAAAATTGTCTAATATTAAAAGGGATACTGTCAAAATTTATAAAATTAGAAGAAAAGACTGAATTGATTTCAAAATTGCACATATATTTACAAAAGTTCAAGATTAATACATAAGACATAATGGCAAGATTAGTTATTCAAATTACTGGAAAATATCAAGTGTAAAGAATTCAGTTTATGATTAAAATAAGTTATCATTGTGATGAAGTAGAAGATGGCACTTTTGAGCTTTCATGTAAACTAGAATGGCATCCCATATTTTTGATAAATGTACAGATTCAAGGGCCTATAATCTAACAAAGATGTGTTAGTTATTAAATTAAAACAAAATTAATGAATAGATTGTTAAATTTTAAAAAAGGAATAAATTATGATGAATTTCAATAAGAAACTTTATTTCAATGTTTATTTTTATTATAACGAGGGATGCATCAATATGTTCTTAACATTATTGTATTTTGGTTAATTCAGTATATTTCTTTTTTGTCAGCAGTTTTTTTTTTTGGGGGGGGGGGGGATTATCAGAATAATAAAAAATTGGAACCTTCTCTTACAGAACATGGTGCAGTGGACTATTTCTAAAGGTATGGGATTCTGCTCTCATGAAAATTGTGCACTCGTGATCACAAAATGATTGCACTCTGCCAATGTAAATATTGTATTCATATTTTTTTCATTTTTCTATTAATAAGTTAATTTTGTTAAAAAATAAAATAAACTGTAAATATTATTAATTTTTCACAATGTTTTCTTTTTTTAAAATATCAGTAATAAAAATAAAATTTAAACATTAAATATGACATTTCCTAGAAGGTATTTTTTATAAACATTTTTTTGGCAACCTAAAACTGTAGATTTATTAAAAATATGGGCTGCCATCTTAGTTTTTTTTAAAAGTCACAAGTACATAGAAGATTTTTATATTGATGCACCAAATTATTTTGATTACACCAAAACACATTTTAAAACTGCCATGGTCGAGAGGACAGCGCAACTGCCTTACAAGCAGTTGCCCGGGTTGTGGGTTTGCATCCCGGCCGATGCTATGACACCTGAGAAAAAAAACTAGAAAAACACTGAATCTTGATTAATTTGTCATTCTTGGAAAATATCAGAGATTTTAAGAATCTAGACTTGTTATAAACAATTAGAAATTATAGGGAATTTTGTCATTTCAAAAAGGCATTTGAGGCTCAAAAAATCAAAAGATCTCAAATACTTTCATAAAATGACAATATTTTTACAATTGTTTTACAACAAGTCTAGATTTTTAAGATCTCTGATATTTTCCAAGAATGGTAAATTAACCACAATTCAATTTTTTTCTACTTTTTAGTCAGATTACTTTGTTATTTTAGTCAGTTAGTACTGCTTACATAAAAACATTATTAAAAATACTTTTTTTTACATATTTTATTTTTCACTTTTTAGTTATAAAATAAAAAAAACTGACAGACATTGTTTTAATAATAAAATGTGAAAAAGACTGAGTAAGGCAACAATGTAGACATGATGCAGAAACTCCTGAACAAAAAGAACTTTTATTTATTCAATCTTTTATCTTATCAAACTTTTTTCATTAAAAACAAAAAATAATTAAAACTAAAAAAAAAATCTCTGTTGGAGCAAAGTTCAAAAATGTGGATATACATGCAGAAACATCCACAAAAAATATATACATACAGATAAAAACATATATAGCCAGGAAATCTTAATACAAAAACATATAATTAGAAAACTGAAAAATGAAAATGCAGCATATGGAAAAGTAAAAAAAAATTATATTCATTCTTTGAAAACAAAATAAAAAAGCTAAATAGAAATGGATTTGGAAGCATCCAATTAAAGTTACAACAAAATATATACTATATTTTTCTTAATTATTTTATCAACTTCAAACCTTTGGTCATTCCCACAAAATTAGCAATTCTATTTATATATGATATGAAATAAATGTGAAGATATTTAAAACTGAAGAAATTCAAAATCCTTCCATTTGAAAAATATAGATCATGAAGATAGTTTGAAAAATAATAATTTTGTATTGCATGCAATTTAAAACATTATTTAATCACCAAAAAAAAATCAAATATTTGTTTTTTAAAAATAAATAAATACTAATGTTATTTTGTTTATTACAAATGCCAGATCAGTATTCAATTTCATATAGATGTCTAATTATTAATTCTTTTATTTTCTCTCATAAATATTAAATTTCTTAAAGTTGAGTAAAAAACTATGATAATTAAAAATGTTAAATAGAATACAGTCCAAGAATACAGGTTAAAAAAAAACATTTTTAAGGATAACTTTTGCTAAATTATTTATGAAATTTTTTTTATCAATTCCACATTGTTAAATTTCTCTGACTTTAAATTAAATTTAAAATAATTGTTTCTCTCATAATTTAAGCCATTTTTTTCTTCTCACAAATATTAAATTTTTTAAGGCTATGTAAATAAAGTCAGTTATTTATAAACTTACAACAACTAAAATCCGGTACTGGAAAAATATTTTTGTGTTGCACTCTAATTCAAAACAATTTCCAGCATTAGTGGCCTAATGGTTAGTATAGCTGCCTTCCAAGCATCTGGCCTTGATTTGCTTCCTGGTCAATGGTTTGACATATAAAAAAAAACAATTTCCATCAATTGCGTGCTAGCAATTAACTGAAAGAATTATTTTTAAGTTAATCTCATCCCCAAGCTTCAACAGATCTTCACCTGGTACACCAAAACATACAGGCTAAAAACTAGCAGTGACAAATCAGTGGCTTGGCAACTATCTTCTGGTAAACAAATCCCTTCTACCTTCAATGCCAAGCCACACAACTTCCTCAGATTCCCCCTCATATTGTCTCCTAGGAACATGAGGTTACAGGTCCAAACTGCATTGTATCAAAACATCATCCACCCTCAGCACTATCACAGGCATCTACCTCTCCCTTTATGGGAAATTCACCCTCCTCAATCTTCTAGTGTTTCACAAAATAGCATATTACCTCCCCATCATTCTACCTACACATTCCTTCATATCCAAAATAAATTCCGTTTGCCATATATTTAATCATTATAGGCTAGGGGTTGCAAAACATCTTTCAAAGAACATCAGTAGACTAAAAGGTTTTGGAGTGATCAACTGATTTTTTCTTTGAAAAAAGGTTTTGAATACTTCCTTACCCTATATTACATAGATATACATAAAAGATATAATTATTCACACCCATACATCTACTACAGATGTTTATAGGCTCTTCATAATCAAGACAGCTGTTTATAATTGGGTATTTCCTAATGAATGGCTTAGATTACGCACCTGCCTTCATTTAAGATATATAATAATGTGTATATTAATTATAAATTCATCTGATCAAATATGTTTGCTACAAAATGCCCAAGAAAAGTCATTAAATATTTTCAGTCAATTGCAAAGCTGAAAATTGTGTTTTTTGTTACATCAGAGACACACAAAATTTATTAATTTAACATGAAAATTAATATTTTTATCATATTTTAAAAGAGAAATGTAATGTCTAAAATAATTTCAAAAAAAGGACATACAATTTTAATGCAGAATAGAGAGAGCAGCTATTTTTCATAATGATGAATAATATTTACTAAGGCTGTAACCTTTAGAAATAAGCATCTAAAAAATCGAAGGTAGGGACCTCTACAGGTCTTAGCCACAAGCTTACGCTAGGAAGAAAAGAGGGAAACCTTCTTTACTTCAACCTACTTTTATATATGAATAGGTGAAGCTGAAGTGGTTTGATCTAAGAGTGTGAAGCTATTCAATACTTCACTAATTAAGTCCACAATTCTTATTATACATTAATACTCATGAAATCTTACAATTTACGAGTCAATGGAAAGATCTTATAGTAAAAAATCTATGACAATAATTTAAAGTTGTAATTATAAATTTTATTAAACACACATTATTATATTAAGTAATATTTACTAAGGCTGTAACCTTTAGGAATAAGCGTCTGAAAAATTCGAAGGTAAAGAAGGTTTTCCCCTTTTCTTCCTAGCGTAAAATGTGTGTGTTATATAGATCATGCATGTGTGTTACTTCCAAAAAAAAAAATTGAAAAAAATTTTAAAATCATGCATATAATACATAAATAGTGGATCACAATACTTGAAGGGAATTAGAAGTTTTCTTTGACTTCAAAAAGTGTGTCCATTCTAGTATAAGTTTTCAAATAACTAAGTTTCATTATTCCAAGGGTGGGCAATTGTTTTGGCTCAAGGGCCACGGAGATTGGTGGAGGGCCACATCGGGGCCACTTTGTAAAAGCGAAGGTTAACGGAGGGCCACACCTTTTTTTCATGATGCAATAAACACACTGTTTTATTCCCTGTATTACCAAAGAAATATTTGTTTGACCATTCTTCATTAAACACATGACATTCATCACCGATTTTTCGGAGGGTTCATGGTTTCACTAAAGTTGGAAATGTATATATTTGCTAATGCAAAGACAAAATTGAAATTAACTAGATCAACTGGAAAAGCCCTGCACATAGTATCTACACTGTGCATGTGTATTGATGTGGCCATCCTAGTGGAAAATAATAGATGAATCTTCGGTCGTGCACAGGAAGGAAATCTCAGTTCAAGATGGATTTTCCTGATTGTCTTGGAGGGCCACATAAAAACTCTTAGAGGGCCGCATGTGGCCCTCGGGCTGCTATTTTCCCACCCCTGCATTATTCAATTTAAATTTATGAAACACTGATTGTTAATCACATAGAAAACTTAATTTCAAGAGAATTTTTTAATAAATCTTACATTTGATATACTCTCATTCAATAAAAAATGTGTTTCATATATCGTCAGATTACACATGAAGATAAGCATAAAAATTATATATATATATGATCCTTCTTGTATAAATAAAAGGTTTATAGCGATTAAAATCCATTTTTAAGTTTACCCAATTTTGTAGATAAGTGATCTACTATTACGTTGGGGTGATTCCCTTATAGATATTAAAAATAAAACACGGTGCTATTAAATAATTAGTTATATGTATATAATTTGTAAATAATGAAACAAAAAAAGGTGAAATTTTTGTATTGTATAAACTGTTTTTCTAGTGATCAAATCAACCGTACTAAATAAGGCTTCTTTACCAAATGAATTTTTTTTATGTTACTCTGCTTTAAACAATAGATTGTAATACTAATGTTTTGAGATTTTCAAAGATAAACTAAGTATATAAATTTTAGAAAAAAGTAATCGTTTTCACTCTACTTTTATTTTATATTCGGTATAAACAATAAAATGTTTAGTACATAGGTTAACTTTTTTTTTATCTGTTTGGGAATTATCAAGTTTAATAACTTTATATACTGTATTTGCACATATATTATTATATAATTTTTTATTTACTTTATTCGTAATATTGGAGCCATATTAAGAACAGCTTCATATATATAACGTATATGCCAAAATTACATGAAAATAATTCTTTAATTCCATTAATTTCATCACGTACATACTCATCTATGTGGGCTGTTGATAAACCATAGTCTAAATTAAATCGTGATACTTAAATATTTTTCCCACTTCAGTATTTTAATTAATTTAAAAATAACTAAGTTACTTTACTCAACTTTAAAATAATTAAATATTTATAAGAGGAAAAAAAAAAATGTTTCTAATATAATTTAAAATTAGAAAAATTTAATAATATGACAGTGATTATTCCCTTCTCCGATAAGTAATGATAGCAAAAGTTATATATATATTCTTGGCATCCAGGATCTTCTGTTCAGCTTTAAAAATTTAATATTTATGAGGGAAGAAAAGAATTAACTACTTGGACCTTCTTCATAAAAACATTATCCTTATTTGAATACTAACTCAGCAATTACAATAAAGTAAATAACGTATGATACATTTTTTTTCCTTCAAGTTATTTACCTAATCTATATCTTTCAAATTAGGAAGCAATAATAATTCATAAAAATAGAAATGAACTACTTCTTGAATTTATGCGATTTAAATATCTTCATATTTATTTCAGAATGCAAACTGCTACAATCTACACTTCAGTTCACGTGACCAAAAGTTTGAAGTTGATGAAATGATTAAAGAAAATATAATAATGATAGCCCTCAGAAAATTAGATCAGGTTTTAAAGCAGCTTTGTGTCCACTTTCTATCAAATACTTGTCACATCATAAAAGTTTTGAGTCAAGTGACATTTATTACCATCACTAGATGACATCAAGATGAAGACTTTACAAATGGTGCTCTTCTTATAAAATTTTCAACTAATATATAAATAAAGAAATAATTATATGCTTTATTGTTTGGGAGTTCATGTGACATTTGGGCATTGAATTGACAAAGCTGAACCATGGCCTTGAAGTCTAGCATCTTCCATTCTTCCACTGCACTAAATCATGTAGGACATCATAATATGTGACCATAGGTTATGATTACATCTTCTGTGCAGTTTAAAATGATATTTAACTGTTAATATAATTATAAGAAACTGCCACTAACCTCATCTTTTATCTCTACTGGTCATTGTAGGGTTTATTAATAATTCATTAACTATAATAAAACAGTAGCAATTCCCCTTACAAAATTGATAACTAGTGCAAATTTTAGTGCTGAACAGGTTCCAGAAAGTTTGTGCATTTAAATTCTATCTAGTGCCTACTTGTCCAATATTAGTTTCTAGCTTATGGCAGTCATCAGTGAGGAGCTTCCGATCTGAAAGCATTTCCTCTACATCTTTGGATCTACTGTATGTATCCAGCAACTACATTTTACCTGTTTAGTCAACTATAAAGCAATGATCTGAAAATAAAAATACAGTAATGTTTTGAGCAGAACTCAATTTAGTATTTACATATATTGGTGATTTATAGTTGTAAAAAACCAAAAATACTAAAATGTATTGAAACTGAACAAGTTCAGATCTATATGATTGTACAGGCAAATTAGCTTGAATTGAAACCATTATAGTTTTTAGTATGGGCCCATTGCTTTTATAGTTAATTAAATAAGTAAAAGATAGTTGATGGAGGGATGCATTAAATCCAAAATTCTAGCTGCATTGCTCTCAGATTCAAGGTTTCTCATTGTTGACAGCCATTACAAACTCTTCTGGGGATATTGAAATATGCAGTAGATAAGGATTTAAATGCATAAACCTTCTGACATCTATTAATTACTAGAGCTTGCACATGATGGCACTATTGTAAGAAGAATTGCTACTATTTTAATAGCCTGTGCAATGAAAAGAAATGGTGATCATGGGGTGTTTTAGTGGTTTAATTCATCAATTAATTCAAATATGTAGAAAAAGGCAAAATAGAATACAGACAATAAACTTTAGAAAGAAATTTTCTGATTTACTTCATGAACAATTGTCAGAGGAAAAATGAAATTAAATAATATAATAGGTTGCTCAGTGTATTTCAGCCATTAGAGCTGAAGGTATCTGGAACACAGTTCAATTTTAATTTTTTTTTTCGTAAATTCACTCAAATGATTTATTACTCAGGAGTTCATAAAAAGTATGAGCAATGGAAGTGATCCATGAATCTTGAATTCCAAATTATGCCACTTTATTACTGCAACTACCACAAGGAGCACTCTATAGTTCAGAATGACTTCTTTAATAATTACTCATTCAATTATTTTTAACAGATTAAGATTGTAACAGATATATTATTTGTCATAATTGTGTTCAGTGCTTGTCCATCCATAATTACCACTCAATACGTAACATCTAATACACTTCTATTTCAGAAATATTAATGAAAAGAGTTTAAGATTCTCATTAATAAGTGTAGAAAATATTTTAAATTCAACTATTGTACTATTTAATTTATAAAAATAAATTATTACAATTTTCTTTTACAAATGTCAAACTTTCTCCTCTAATAACTTTGACACATCCACTTCAGATAAAAAATGTTAATATTTATATATATTGCACATATTTTTTTAGCGGTAATTAATCACCAACTCTTTATCACTCGTGTCTATTTATATTTAAGACTTAAATTTAAAAGCTTGCAAATTGAAATAGTTTAATTTTATCAGCGCGATTTTTAAATCATATGATTAAAACCGCTATTTCTTTAATCTATTTTGAAGAAAAATACATCATTAGGATTTTTATTTCTCTGATTCAAAGCAATGATTTTTTTTTATTATTTTGGCTTGTCTTTTAATAGATATTTGTAAAATCTTTTTGTTAGTTTCATGCGAAAAATATCAAAATCTAAAGGAAATGAAAAAATTAAACCATTATATATATTAATAAATAATGATATACACTTAAAGTGTTTAATACCTTCACGTAGTTATATGGTAAAATTTTCAAATCATAAATAAAAAATAAGTTCTGACATTAAATGTGAACCGTTAAAATAAGCTTCTACTTACAATCACTATGGGTATACTTAGACGTTAGTTGTTGATCTTGATTTGCAAAAAGTCACCTCTAATTTTTTTTTAGAAATAAATTTATATTAATGACTTTTTTTTCGAATGTCTAATTGTAAATACATCATCAAGTTGTGAAACACATAATTGTGATAAAAATAGGAGTTGTTGAAATCTCCCATTAACTAAGATTTATTATAAAGCAAAACAAAAAACATCTGTTTAAGAAAACAATTGAAATAAATAGAAAATTACAAGAAGTCTTTACAAAACATATTTTTCGCTAATACATGTTCACAGCACGTCATCATCACACATACACTAAAAAAGGCAGATTGCTCTCTTACTACAAACTTTTTTTTTTATCACCAGCTCTCTTTTCGTAGATTACAGCTGTTTTTCTTAGCATCATTTACTAAGTCAATTTCATCCAATATATTCTTCACATTTCCAGTCCCCAAAGAGCCAACCCAGTTCCTTATTTTCTAATTATTTTTTTAATAAATAATATTTCACCATTTATTTTTCTCAAAGTTTATTTCATTTTAATTCTATCATTCAAACTTATTGTTTCATTCTAATTTCAAAGAGTCACATGATATCTTTACAGATTTTTAAAAGTTTGTAGAAGCATTACAAGTCTCATCTTAATTTCTGTACTACTTACAACTTCACCTCTAACTTCCTATCTTTCTTTTATTTACTTATATTTGTTGCATTAGTAAGATGTATATTTTTTTTACTTCAAACTTATAACAAATTTCATCAACCTTATTAGGTATTGTAACGGTCAGAAAATGTGTGACTCATAAACATAGTGCAGAATTCAACCACCATACAGAACAGCAGTACCATTGAGTAGTGAAGCCACCCATGGTACTGAGTTTGAACATAGTTTATCGGTTCCACAATACCACCCACGAAACAACGCATCTGATGCGACATTAGTAAATACTTCCTTAGGCATGGTGGTCAGGGATATGCAAGAGACTCATGATTTTATTCTCGAGTTAGCCAATAATCAAACTAATATTAATTAAACATTCATATTTACATAATCGAGGAAATATTATATAGAATGGGTATCGAATAAATGAAACGTAACTGCAGACGTATAGTTTAAAATTATTTATTAATACATTTTAATAAAATCATTTACTAATAATATTTTGTGGATTTAAAGCTTCAGTAGCGGGATTTGCGACATGATTATATTTTAAAGAATACATTTATTTATTTAGACATTATTTTATATTGAGGATTTCAGTAGCGGTATTTCCGATACTGAAATGTTTACAAAAGGAATTCACTTATTTGAAGGCGTAATCTAGCTACCTAAAATTCTCGAGTAAGTATTTCTAATGCATGCCTGGAGAGATTTATACCTTTGCAATGCAAGAGTCTAAAGTATGGGTTATAAGAGTCATGGCAGACATATATTTATTTAATTAAAATATTTATTTATAACTAAGGGCAAACATTTATTTGAGAGTGAATTATGAAGATAATGCAGAGGCGGAGTGATATATAGAATAATAAAATTAAGTAAAGGAACACGTGGTACCCTTTAGAAAGGCGATATGGAATGGCAGTATATTGAAACTGCAATGCCATGAATGGGTTTATAAGAGTGTCAGGCTGGTCTCTGCCTCAGCCTGACGAAGTAAGGTGTCACATAAGCATAACCAGGGACAAGCGGTCCGTGTCGCAGTTTTTCCGGCTGGTTGCATGACATGGTCAAGTCCTACAGGAGCACCCATTATGCCCGCTTGTGTAGGACAACTGGGGTTAATTTCAACCCTGAAGAATCCGGAAATTTCACGGCGGAATGGGTCATCGCATCTCTAAAACATAACACATGTATAATGTATAAACGATTATGATGAGATTTAAATAGATTTCTAACTCGGCCCTATATTATCAACATTTACTAAAGAACATTGGCGACTCTCAAAGAAATATAATTTTCAGGAATTATTCATGATGATTTAATAAATACAAAACCTATATAAATTGGGAATTATTATAACTAATACGTCAGCCATTTGCGGAGTAGTAGACCCTGCATTACAATAAGTGATGCACTGAATGCGTGTCAATTTAGATGAAAGTTAAGTTAGTTATGGTTTATAAGAATGGCGGGCTGGTCTCTGCCTCGACCCGATGAAGTACATATTAATGAAAATGTGACACGCATTCACTGTTTCAAACGATCATAGATTTAAACTTTGAAAATAGAGACAATTGTGAGCATGCAATAATTAAATAATAAATATAGATAAAATGTAGATTTTAGAAATACGCATCCAAGATAGAATGAGGTAAGCTAGATTATTAGAGAAATTTACACATTAAGTTAATTATTCAGTTTTAGTTATACATATGGTAGTTTTTACATTTTATAATTTAGATAAGTAATATGAAGAAGAGCTATAGCATATTATTAGAGTACTCTAGAGTTTGAACACAGACAGGTACCTGTTTTATAAGAAGTTTTCTGATTCCATTAGTTTAGCAGCAAAAAGTTCACGAGTGGCAAGTCTTTTTTGTATTTAGATATTTCATTTAATTTCACAGCAGCAGCAGCTTTTTCATTTATTTCAGGCAGCAGATCTTCATGGTGAATTTATAATGAGCAATGAAAAGTTTGGCATCCAATAGGCCATCTCCCGATGGAGAATAATCTAGGTGCTTTACTCGGTCATACCTTGGCAGGAACAAATTATTTTATTATTTTTGGAGACTCTCAGTGATCGAGAGCAAAGCTAAAGTTTAAGTGAATGTCTCCAGAAAGTCTAAGATGGCCTCTTTTCTTATCTTGATCTCTCACATTTTTGTTAAGATATTTTTAGGTTCTACTTAATCTGCCCTGAGAATAATCAATGCATTTTGTTGGTTTTTAATTAAAGAAAGCTGCCGTTCTATTGTTTACATTTTACATTTACTAATTACATTTTGGGGAATTTTCTTTAATTAATCTATTATCTATCACTGACCGATGCTTTTAAATTTCAAAGACAAAAAGGGAACATAAGATTATTTTAACTTTTAATTAATATTACATCAGATTTTTTTAGAATTATTATTAAACGAAATTTAAACAAAGCAATAAATACGAACTTTATAATCCAAAATAAATGATTAAAATTATACAAAATTATATAACTAAAAGAAATCTAAATTATATTATTTTATTCCTATTTATTGCATTTAATTTGAGATCGAGATGTGTGCATATTTATGCTGAATTCTACATATATTTATACATTTTTAATATTGTTACACACACAACTCGATATCAAAAAGTTTAAATTTGGGCAGGATAGACTGGTCAGTGAGAGACGACAGAAAAAGGTGAAACTTAAGATTCGAATACAAATCTTACTGTTTCAGTATTCTGTCACATTTATTCTCACTACTTGCAATAATAGTCATATAATAGCTAATAATGCAATGAATGTTAATTCCATTGTTATCATCACAATACTTATTTATCAATATATTGCCAAGTTGTAGAATAATGGATATAACAGCTGAAGTTTCAAGGATGAATGATCTATTATCACCTCTGATGATAAAATGCTATATGACATATTAAGCAACTAAATATCCAGTTATATAGAGTGTACTAATGTTAATCACTTTCTTATTTCTACAATGCATTATATTATTTTATCAATAATGGTTTAATTATTCCATCAATCTTCTGATCTACAACAATCATAAATAAAGATATAAATGCATCAATATTTTATAAAACCACATAACTTCTATTCTTATATATATATATTTTATATTATAAAGTCTTCTTTCTAATTAACATAAGACCCAGAAAGAGACCACATGTGAGATGGATGGATGAAATAAGAAAGTGTGCAGGGATGATGTGGAGAAAAGAAGCTAAAAATCGGAAGATGTATTGAACTTGGAGAGACATTCATCCTACAGTGGATTATAATGGTTGATGATGATGATGATGACTGGTCAATGCCTACCCTATGGCTTCATACCTCATGCAGTGAATTGAATATGAGGTTACTGTCATGCATCAGAATGCAGCATCTTAATATTAAACTCTAAAACTAATGACTTAAAGTTAATTAATTGAAGTTTTAAATGAGAAAGATCAAACCAAAACTGGTTATATTTCCTGATCTCTCCCTTACTAAAACTCTATTGCCATGCTGGTGATGTTGACCATAGTATACCTTTGACAGGAAGAATTTAAACATTGACTTTACATGCAACTTTGGAAAAAAGAAAACCTCTCCCGAAAGAATATCCAACTACCAACAAAACATATAGCATAAATAAGTGAAGAAAAGATATCAGCTTGACAACAAACTTTTAATATCAATAAGCACTATCCCATAGGCTTTTTTCAGTCAACTTCCTATCTCAGATAAATAAATAGTGGATTATGCTATACTTGCAAAATTTATATAATCTTGTTGGAGAGAGAAAAAAGTGACATGAAACACTCGTATACAAATGATTTAACACAAAAAAAAATATTTATTTTCCCCAAATAAACCCACCACCTGTACACATGAATAAACATATTTTATTCAAATAAACATTATAATAAAGAAAAAATCTGAGTAATACTGATTTAATTTACATACGGAATTTCTTTCCATACCCTTGAATAATGAGGTCTGTTTCTACACACACATATTAAGAATTACTTTTATTTCATGTAATATCAAAATATATGTCTATCTATGCATCCTTCCCACTCTAAATTAAACATTTTTATAAGTATGCATTTGTATATGAATCAAACTCACATGGAGACAAAAGCAAAATACCAATATATGTGTTACAAACAACAACAAAAATAAATATATATTGTGACCATCTGAATGGGCACAAGGAATTAAGATGCTTTGTATCTGCATTGAATAGTTATATTATATTTAAAAAAATTGAAATAGCCTTAGAATTTTAAATTTTTTTGCTGGAGATTGTTTAAAGCTTAGATATGGGTTGCTTATGCAGTTGATTGACCACTTTATAAGTATTCATTATTATTATTGTGGTTAGTGAAGTATTTAATGCCAGAGAGAGGGGTTGTTATTATAGGAATTGGTATATTTGGGCAGGAAAATGCAAAGTTATTTTATGTTAGTGTAATATTTGGTTGAATGGTTTCAAAATCCTTTATTCATTAATACTTATCCTTTTGTCAACAATTAATAGCCATTTCAATTATATTTAGTTAGGATAGTTTAATATTTAGGTTGCAGTACATGTGCATGCATATATGTCTGTATTATGTTTCATTTCATTTTCATCTTTTAATAACAGCAAACAATAGTACATGTACAATAAAAACATTTAAATTACAGTAATTATCTTAAATAATTTAATAAATATATATTTCTTGCCAATGATTAATAGATAGTTGAATCAATGAATTATTTTACAAATTAAATAAATTATTAGTCATTTTTGTTTAATAGTTAATTAATATTCATTTTTCTTTCAAGTTTGTAAAAGCTATTTATTTTATTATTATTTTTGTCTTGATTTAATCAGAGTGATTTTTTTTTTTTTAGAAAATATTTTTTTTTGAATATGTAATTAGCTTAGATAGAAAAGAAGTGTGGGAGTAACCTTGTGAAGGGAAATGACATTTTGCAAAAGAGAGCTATTTAACAAAGATCTCCAGTAAAAATTTTGTTTATTATGTATTGTAATTGTAGCCAGTAAACAGTGGCTCATTATTGTGAAAATTAAAGCTAGTTGCTGAAGTCAAATTGATTTTAAAAAAGACTTTGGAGTAAAACTTCGAAAGGATCTTAAGAAACTTATTATGGGAAAAGTTAATAGAATGCAATTCTAAATTTTAAAAAGGTACATAGTTTACTTTGCTCTCCTTGATTTAAACATTTTGAATTAACCCCTTCATAACTATTGCTCTTTTAAAAATGTATGTTGATAATGTCCAGTCTACATTACTTCATTTAATTGTCATTTTAAATAAGAATAAACTGCATGAATATTATTGTTGTATCACTAACCAATGTGTGTATTTTAATATATCTGGAAAACACATGCAGAACTATTTTACAGAATATATTTTAATTCTTCACTATTTTCCGTGTTATGTGAGGATTAAACATAAAATTAAGAATATGCATATTTTGATAAATCATGCCATGTTTAAATTCATCATAAAGAGATAACAGTATTTATTTATCTGGTATTTTTGGAAATAATACATATTTTAAATGAAGGAAATAAAATGTGAGTTACTTCAAATTAAGTATTTGTTTAAATCGAATGGAAGGATAGAAATGCGGATAATTTTTTTTCTCTTCGATAAAGATGGAATATAAAACAAAGTATTATTAATTGTGGAATTACTAAGGAACCATGGTATCTTAATTGACAATATTTAAGAATAAACCATGCGTATAATAGACTATAAAGTGTCAAATGCTATTCAAGAAAACTACTAAGAATAATTGCGTATTTAACTTAGAACTACAATGGAGAATCTTATATTTTCAGTATAATAAAAAAGAAATTAATCACTTGTGTGTGATTTGGTACCTCAAATAGATATGCTATGAACACTAGAGGTGCTGGGTCAGATTTAAGTTATGATTATATTTTTTTAGTTGTCCTGCAGAAGTTTATTTTATTTAAATTCAGTTTTGAATGTGTCCCATATTGTTTCATAAACCTGGAGCAGAGCTTTGCAAGTGAACTTTTATTTTAAGTTATAAAACAAATAACTTTTGTTTCTTTATTTTTTTTTATTGCTTGTCATTATTAACGTATATTATTGATAGATAGGCTTACTTATTATTATGTTTTATTGATAATTTGGGTTATTTTGACCTTCAAGATCGTTTCCGAAGTGTATCCAAATGAGGAATGCGCTGGTAAAAATTGATTGTGTACAAATAGGTCTTATTGTTCTTTTACAAAGGTACAAGAAAAAAAATTTTTTTTAATATATTATTAGAGAGGTTTATATTTATTTTGTATACTTTATTATCTCAAAGTGAGACTTTTGTTTTTTTTTTAAATCAGCGAACGTATAATAGAAATAGTTTGCTAGATATGAAAGAAAGTTCGTTTGTAATAATTATAAGCATTAAGTTTTAAAAATAACCTAAAGTTTATTCTGAATTAAAAGTTATACCTTAATGCAATATTTAATTACCATGTTGCCTGCATAGTGTGTAATTTAGAGTTAATTTTATATATACTTTTATTCGCGGGTGTGTGTCTGTTTCGCACAATTATGACATTTGTTTGATAAAGTTCAGTTTGTGAATATTTTATGTATAAATTTTGGATGCTCTCATATTCTGCTGAGTTGAACAGATTAGTATGTTATCTGTATGTATTTATCTGCCAGCATGTATTTATAATGTTCGATATTTAGAAAAGCTTTGAGAATGGAAAAAAATCTGATTGTGTTCTAATGTTTGTAGAGGTAAAAGATTTTGCTTATTTAGTATATGTTTTTCCATGAGTAGAGCCTAGTTTATATTATATGCATATGATTAAATGATATTTTTGAAGTTAAGTGATGTTTTCTTAGAGCCCTGGTGATGAGGAAAAAGTCCCCACCAATAGTGTATTTAGAAGTAGATGAATTATTGTTGAAGTATGATTAAATGATGTTTAGGAAGTTATGTGACATTTTTCTTATATTCTTGGTGATGAGGAAAAGGTTCCCCACCAACAGTGTATTTAGAATCAGATGAATTATTGTAGAAGTGTTCAGTAAGAGTTTATCTGCTCCTCATGTAGATTTCCCTTATAATGTATAGTCTGTATAATCATGAAAATATAGCTCTGTGTTAATTAATATGTGGCCAGATAAATTGTTAAATTAATTCTTGATGTAATATTAGTGTCTTATTTTATTGATGAATTACAACATTGTCCGAAATAAAATAATTGTATGATATTTTCTTGATGAATGGAGAGTTTGTAGAAAAGATTATTTTCTATTATTGTTGCTTGGCACATGCACACACACTCATAATATAAATAATATTGTGTATATAAAGTATAGAGTTATTGAAACTTAAAATGAGAAATAAATGTTTTGAAATACATCACATTCATTTAAATAGAATTATAAAGTTATTGATATTAAAACGGGAAATAAATATTTTAAAATACAGTGTATTTATTTAAATAAAGGTTATAAATCATCAAGTCTTCAGAATAAACATGATTTTGTTGCTGTGCATGATAGGTATACGTAATTGAAAGTGATTATTTAGTCAATTAGAGAAAGTTGCTTTGTTGAGAGCCAAATATAATTAATTTGATTTATTTTATTAATCAATAGTAATATCCTCTCAAAAGTATTTTTTGTGCTAATAATATAACATGTTGTTTATTTAGTATCATGTAGATGAAACATGTAGGCAAAGCATGTGTTCAAAGTCAGAATATTTAAGTTTTGTTGTTAATTTGCTTTGATAATAGGGATAATCCCAAACTGATGCTCAAAGTTTATTTGATAATTTAAAAATCTGTAGGACAAGTAGTCCAATTGTAAATATCATGTTAAACCAAATTTATTTTAGTGTAATAAATGATTTGTTTTATTTATTTAAAATCTTAAAACTGTGTCTGGAGTTATTATTGTATACATTCGTGTTTTCATTTCCACATCTCCACATTTCATAAATCTATTATAAAATAGATATATTATTTTAGAGTTATAATATTAAATCTGCTGGTGTCTGACAATATTATTTCTCTTAATCCAAAATTATAAGGAACATTTGCCACTGGATAAACGTGTTAGAAGGGTTACCAAGTTAGTATATTTGTTAGATGATGATATGAGATTAAAATACCCTATTTCTGTCACTATCTTATTATTGAAACACAGTAAAAATATTTTAGTCAATTTGTTTCATTACATTTTTATCATACTTTAGAATTATAATTTATGGGCCAATGTATTTCATTTAATTCAACTGTGTTTGTTAAATTCCCTGAGATATTATTATTTATTTCTTGATAGACATTAAAGTAGATGTTTAAATTGTGATATGCCAAGTCATAGAATTGTTTAGTATTTTAATTATAGCATGCTGATATATGTTATATTTGGATGAAGGAAGAAATTAAGTTTAAAGTATATTTTAATAGACTGTACCAATAAACATTATGATTCTTTATCATACGATTAATTAACAAAGGAATTTACATTATATTAAATGTTTTGTAATATTTCTTCTTTTATTCATTTATCATCATATATCTTATGAACTGCCTATAGCCTCCCACTGAGCTGAGCTGAACATAAACTTAAATATAGAGTCTCAGTAATAATTTTGTATTATATATCTTATTATATTGTTCTATTTATTAATAGAACTGGTGCCTTGGCATTTCACTCATGTAATGTATATGAGTGGTATTGGGAGTGTAGGTTATAATATATATACACATATATACGTATACACATCTAAGCTTTCTAAAATTAATGTGGGAGGATGATTTAAAATAGTTGTGGATAAACAATGTAACACGTAATGCAAAATAACAACATACAGAAAAATACCTAGCCTATACGTCTAATCTCACCAGAAACACAAAACATGAAGTTATACTATCACTGTGGAACAGAGCAAAAGAAGTTTGTTCAGAAACTGGTGATTTGGAAAAAGAAAAGTATAGAACAAACTTATGAAAATCATTATCCATTAGCTGTTATTAAGAAAACATTAAATAGACAACAAAAAGAACCATCAAAAGAAAAGATAATTATTGGTACTGTAGCGTACCCATACATTCCAAAAATAGCAGACAAATTAAGGAAAATCTGCAATCAGTATAACATCAGAACAGCTTTCCAGAGCCATACCACACTATGAGGCATTCTAACATCTACAAAACCTAAACTTGAAATGCTGAAAAAAAAAACTGCATCTATGAAATACCACGTAAATGTGGAAGAGCATATATTGGTGAGACCAATCATCCCATTTAAAAATGCTTGTAAAACATAAACTGATGATTAGAAGAGAGAAAACTGATGTGCCTAAGGTATCAGACCATGTATGTACCAATGAACATATGTTCGATTGGGAAAATATAAAAATATTGGATAAAGAAGAAAAGGTACAAAGAAGAAAAATTTAAAAAGCTGCTCACATGACAATGGCAAAACATCCCATAAGCCAATCTAGTGTGACTATACATAATGTATGGAAACCACTAATAAGCATTATAATAAAGAGAAAATCTATGAGTAATACTGATTTAATTTATCTATGGAACTCCCCTCTCTATTTTCATCTAAATACCTTTGAATAATGTGGTCTCAGTTTCTACCCACACACACACAGATTAATCATTACTTTTATTTCATAAAATATCAAAAAATATACATGTATGTCTATCTATGCATCCTTTCCACTTCTTAATTAAACATTTTTATAAGAGTACATATGTATACCTATCAAATGTTTACATAGACAAAAGCAAAAAAGCAAAATAATCTCATTTAAGCCATTGAAATATCTTTATACTATACACATACATGTATTACTTTTAACAAAAATAAGAAGAAAATATACACATATACATATACACATCTAAGCTTTTTAAAATTAATGTGAGAAGATGATTTAAAATAGAAAAATTCAATACTTTGTGAATAAACAACATAACATACATGTAATGCAAAACTATATATATATATATATATATATATATATATATATAATACAATAAAAATATATACCATCCACCCTTTTTCTGATTTCTTCATCCAGACTTCAAAACTTCTGAAGGTGCTACAAAACATAACAATGGGGCAGCAAAGACTTCTCTTCACTTCAGCAGCACATATGCATTTAGATATTCATCATCATTATCAGCTGGTGATGGTAGTTACATGGTAGTGGCACAGAAGTAGTCAGATTGGTGCACTGATATTGGGAGTTTACTCCATCATTATTATACTGACTCCTTTAGACATTTTAATTTTTTTCTGGTTTTTACCAATATCGTTCTTTTTACAGCATCAGCAAGCTGCTAATTATTTGCATAAGTTTTGTGGAACTTTCATTTGTAGCCAGGCTCAGCTCTATTCCCTTTTTACTAATTTCTTTAATGTTGGACAATCAGCATCTTCGTTTTCATTCTCCAGATGAATTCTCAAGTATGCCCTTAATAAAATAGCCTTAGTAGTTTACAACAAACAAATATCATCAGTCCGATGATCTTCCTAGACCTGTGGTTGAATATTTAATCAGCAGGAACCAGCATGGTAGCTTTAAAAAATACAGCATGGCGAACACAATATTTCAAAGATCTACACTCAGTACAATATGAATTGAGTATCCCCCTGTCATTATTGCATCAACCAACTCTAAATTTTTAGCTAATTGAGTGTAACAATGAGTACAGATTTTTTACACCATATTCTTTTTATTTTTTATTTTAATCATTACTTTTTCACTCAGACCATTTTAATTGATCAAGGAGTTCCATTTATATCAATTTTCTAAATTTTGATATAATGGGAGTTTTTTCCACTTTTCCCTCTTGCAAAAGACTGAAACAAATAACTTGAAAAAAAAAGCATTCTATATTTTTCTCTGCTGATATTAGCATTAAATTACTTGACATTTTTGTTTTTAAAAGTGCAGGATGATCATCGCAATCCATTAAGAGAATTAACATCTGGTCAAACAATAACAACCTGCGTTTGTTTTAACTTATTAACAAAAAAAATATATGATAAACATCAAAAAATATATAGACATGTAGAACATTTACTAATCACTTTGAACCTCCCTTTTTATGTATATATGTTATAACACATAAACAATTTAAAAATGCAAATTGGAAAATTTTGCATAGTTAAAAATAATATATATATATAATCATACATAAAAATTATAAATCATAACTTTAATACTTTATTTATTCCTGTATGTAGGTAATAATATATGCACAGGCTACCATCATTTATTTAACAGTATGCTTATATAATTTGTACTTGATTTACTATTATAATGGGGATAAAATATCTCTATATACATATAAGTTGTTGTAGCTTTAGCTAATGTCACTTTGTGCATGGCCACTCTGTCATTATATATATATATATATATATATATATATATATATATATATATATATATATATCGTATGGGTCTTTATATTCTTTTATTTATACATGTAAATTTACACAAATATTTCTATTTTTTTTACATTTTTATATTCATATTATCTAAACAATTAATAAACACCTTTTAAAATCATATATATATACTATATTTTACAATTTTAAACTAATTTTTTTTATTATTTTATTTATTACAATATTCACTTTCTGAGTTTGACTTTAATTATTTATTATTCATATTTTAATTAATTTTTCATATATTATATTTTTTATAAGTATCAACACGTAATATTTACCTTTAATTTTTTATATTTACAATGTTTTTTTTTTAATTATTTCGAATCTATTTTTTAAATTTAATTTATAATTTTTAATTTAACTAATTATCAGTTGGGTTGGTTTAGGAGTAAATGGAAAGTATAAGATATAGTAAAAAAATATAAATTATATTAAAAAATAAGTTCCAAATAATTAAAAATAAAAAATAAAAAGAATTAAAGATGTAAAAATAAATTAAGGGTAAATATTAAGTGTTGTTTTTATTTTTTTATTTTTTTTTTTTTTTTTTTTTTTATATATATATGTTGATATATATATATAAAGAATTAAAATGTGAATAATATATAACGTTAAAATTAAAGTGAATATAATAATAAATAAAATAATAAGTAAAAAATAGTATAAAATTGTAGAATATATTATATATGATTATAAGAAGTAATGATTAATTATTTAAATAATATGAATATAAAAATGTTAAAAAATTAGAAATATTTATGTGTATTTTCTAAAGCAGGTTGTTTATCATCATTTATCACCTTTTAACACAATTTATGCTAATATTTTATTATTAATTTATATCATAATCTCCAGAAAACTCCTTATACCATTAAGATACATGCTCTTTACTATATCAATCATATATAAGTTTTTCTTTTTACTTTTTTAAAAATATTCCTCATTTTGATTAATAATCTATTATTCTTTTCATTTATTATTTTAATTATGTCTTTCTAATTTTAGACTATTTTAATTTATTATATATTAAATCAAATCTATGCTTTTTATATAATTTTTATTTTTCATATTTAGGTGTAATTTATATTCTGACAAATATATGTATATCCTTTCATTTCTTATGGCCATTTTTCAGTAAATTATATGATCATAATCGATTAGATATTAAATTAAATTGTATATCAATGAGTTTGATTTATTTATAATTTATTGATTGATTATGAGAATATATCTCTATATAAAGTGATACTGCATCAATACGATATTTGTTTTTACTTAATTAAAAAAGAACATATTAAAATCTTTACTAATATCATCTCCTCATTTGAAATATCAGTTGTTATCACAGTAAAAATTGAAATTTACAATTGACATTTCACTGCTATGAATTATTACTTAATAATTTTATTCAAAATAGCCTCAAGTTTTAATGATAATAAGTTTTTTTCCAGATCAAAAAAATCACAGTTTGTATTTTTTGTGTGATAAAAATAATTATCTTCTTATTGAATGGAAAAGAATGTATCTGAGCAAAACATTCACGTGCATATTCTTTAACCTCAATTTCAGTATAATATGCAGTTAAAAGTTCTTTTTATTTAAATTTACTATGACTGTTATTTTATAAGTACATTATTTTTGTGTTAATTTAATTAATGTTTTGATGTGTGTGATTTTTAAATTAAATTGACACAGAATTAGTTTCAGATATTTGTGTGAAGTCTTGAAACCAAACAATTATCAATGCTTTGATACTTATTTTTAGGATTAGTTAATTCTCCTGATTTTGTTTTTGTATGATTTTTTGCTCAGGAAGCTTAGATAATGTTTTCATATCAAAAGTAACTAATAGAGTATTTATTCAATTAGTCAGACAGATTTTTTTTTTAATTTACCAATTTGGAAATCAATTCAGCAATTTTTGACTTTATTATTAGCCACTCTTATTTCTGAGATGATTATTTAGGACATTCTTTTAATAATTTAACTCATATATGTTATCTGCAATAGATAATAGTGATATTTACTGTCACTTTCAAAATAAATATGTTTATTATTTCAAACAGATTTCTATGATAGATTACTTATTTTGTTTGTAGTTTTATGAACAAAGACACCGCTGGATGGTGCCGTTTATGTGCTAAAGCACATAAAAATGTCATTTCCGCAGCCGACATGTTCGAACCCACGTTTACTATAAAACAACTTTTTTGTTGTGTTACAGATTGCAGGCCACTTAGTGTCACGTTGCAGTACAGCATGTATGCGAACCCACATTAAACTATAATACAACATTCGTGTTGTGTTACAGAATGCAGGCTGCTTCATTGCAATGCAGCAAATAAATTTTGCACAATTTGTACAGTTTATATAATTTTTTATGGCTTGGTGAGAGGGTGTGTGTATTTGAATTTTATGGAAATGTGTTTTTTATTGAATTTTTTTTTTTTTAAATATTGAAATATTCAGATTTTCTTAAATAATAATGACTGTTTACACCATTCTGTATCGATGTTTTAAGTGGCAAATTCTTGTCCAGATAGATGTGCAAAGTCAGTTGGAATTAGGTAACATGTCAAGTAATGTAACATTCCATGAGACCAACAATATGGCACAGGAAATCACACATGTTGTTCAATTATGTGATTTACCAACAACAGAACCCTAACACTAACCCTAACCCTAACACTAACCCTAAGCCTAATCCTAACCTTAACCCTAACAACTTTGACTTTTTGTTGGCATTGTATTTGAAGTAATAAATAGTGGTAACACAAAAATATCCAGTAATAAATTTGCAATTGACTTTTTTTAAATACCCTAAAAATCATATCAAAAAAAAAGTTTAAAGCCATTTTAATATCTGTTTCTTTGTAAAAATTAAAATGTAAAACCAAGACTAAGAAGTTTTAATTTTTGTTCCGATTAAGAATTTTTAAACAACAACAATATAAAAAAAGGCATAACTAAAAAAAACCGAATTAAATTGAAATTTGATTTTATTTTACATTTATTGTTGTCATTTACTTTCTTTACGTTAATAAAAAAAAAAAGTTTAAAACCCGCGATTTTGGTATTTGTTTGTTTTTTTTTGCATATCAAAAAACACAGCAAAATGACTAAAATCAATGGCCTGGTAATGTTCATCTTTTATAGTTTTGGTGTGATAATGGTGCCATCAAGCAGCATCTTTGTCCGTAAAACTATAACCCTTACTTTCAAACTATTAGATCAAGTAACCATTTTCTAATAAATAATAGTGGTTAATTCTCAGTAAAAAAAATAGAATGGAAAGAATTTACTAAAAACAAATTTTGTCTTCCATAATTATAATATTATGTATTTTGAAAATATAAAACAGTTATTAAACTTTATTTTATGTTGGTGCTAGCTTAAATTATATTAATCAGTTAGAAAGTTAACAGTAAAAATAATCAAATGTTAATGTATGCTAAAAGTACATTGTTGTCTACTAATGAGAGAATGCATTTGGGTTGAGAACTTCTCATAAATTCGTGTGTGTGTGTGCTTAATTAAAATATCATTAATCCAAAATTTTTATTTTGGGAGTATTTTCAGATTTGTAAATTTTTCATTATTTCAAAAATAAATCTTTTACTACCTCATTATAAAATCAAATTTTATTTAAAATATACATAAACATGATTATCTATATTTTTGTTTATATGTACATAGTTTTTGTTTACTATATATAAATATTTTATGCTAATATAAAACATTAAAATACAATACATCCATATTTTTTATTTCTTTGAAAATCGTTTTAAAGCAGTAATTAAAAGCAATAATTCAAAACAAAAACTTATTTTTACTGATTAAATCCTACAGAGGATTACAGGATACAATTCTTCAATGTCTACCTTAATGATGCATTCAAAAATGGAAACTTTGGCTCCATCCGCCTGGCCACTTTCATAAATTTTATCATATGGAAGATTAGATGTAAGGTATTATTTGATAGAGAGTTGGCTGGTTCTATTGAAGACATTTTCCTAAAATTTTTATATAAAGCTAAAGAAAGTGATCTAAGAACATGCCTTCCTAGACTTGCTGAGCAAACATGGAGTCAATTACATATTTAGCAATGGCCATGTATATTATTTATTCATGACACTCAAACTTTACATGCCATGGGATTTATATGCCAAATTAGATTACCTCTGATAAGTAACATAACATAAAATTTTACTTTTAATCCTGTACTCATCATCTAATTTAATAACTAATTAGTCTTTAATGTGTCAGACATGATTGTAAAAATGAACTCTATATTACAATGTATATTTTACTGTTTGTGCAAATAAAGATTATTTTTAAAAAAATCCTTTGTTTTTTAACTTCATGTTTAAAATGCACTTAGTAAGTCAATGGAATATTTTTTAAATTGTAAAAAAAAATGAATATTACATTATTTTTTATTTAATGATTTGCACACCATTTCTCTATTTAGTAATTGCATGTAATTATTTATTAATTAATTATAGAATTGTTTATAAATTAAACAGAATTATTAGATTATGATAATAATAAAAAAGTAAGATTATTACTGCAGCTATGCTTATTAATTTATAAATATTTACTGAATGTTTTTTCCCTTATTTTGTTTCTAAAGGTCTATATAAACCAATTCATTTGTTGTAAAAGGATAAGTGCCATGGTTGAAGTGTTGTTTGCCAAATAAAAAAATTGAATAATAAATATTCAGATTAACAGTATATTGCACCCTTATAGAACACATATCATGCTTAGCGTATATGGATGATATTACTGTTTTCCTATCATCAAATAAACAACTCACCCTGCTGCAAAACATTCTCAAAGATTTACCAAGCAATATAAATTAAAATTCAACCCCACAAAAACATCAGCATGGTCACTCTTTACTGGAAAGCTGTGCACAAACATATAACAATCAAAACCAACTTCTTTTCTTGGTTTTCCTTTTTATGTGGGACTTACATGATTGAGATGCCACATACAAAATAAACTAAAGGAAGAAGCCAGACAAATAGTAAACTCCTTCTCAAAAACATACTTATCCATATATTCAAAAGTACAGCTTATAAACCAGCTCATCATAACAAAAATAGTTTATTACTTACTGATTCTATCCTTCTCCAAAGTTTTTAAATCAAAAATAAAAACCATCTGTAATCAACTACTATGGTCCAAAAAAAACAGTAGCAATTTCAACAAAAAGGCTCAATCAACCACTCATTAAAAATGGACTATATTAACATATTTCACATCCAAAAACAAAGGAATCTCATAATTACCACTTTACAGCAATTCACAAAACTAAAACACCTTGTGCAAATCATCCCAACTGATCATTCACCTCCAACTCAGTCATACATATAAACAATTATTTATGATTTTAAAACCACAGCAAACATACCTGAACAATATACAAGCAAATATACATATTGCAATATCTATGATCTCACAAATGAAATAAATAACATTAATGATGTAACACCAATGTTAGGGATAAACAACAAAAGATTACTAAAAGAATATAAAATATGGGTTCTGGAACCAAAATTTTTTGACTTTATTTTAAATCAAATCTCATTGCCATGCCCACAACCTATTTTCTGCATCACAAAAGAATGTACTTCACAATAGATTCTTTTTGTGGACTGTGCCATCAAGCAGAAGATACTCTACAACACATGCTATACTAATATACAGCACTCGAATGCATAAGAAAATAGGAAGACCTAACACATCAATTAAAAATATAATTATTGCATACAAAACCAAATCAATACCAAACATTAGAGTGGCCACTTTTGTACTATATGAATTTTGGGGTACAATATGCAGTTTTATAATAGGAAATAACACCAGGCACTATCCAGCCACCTTTCACAATAATTTAATATATCAATCACACAGTTATTCTTTCCAAAGTAGTTCATAAATATCCAATATAGAAATAAAACAAACAAACTCCTTTTTAAAAAAATTTGCTTTTTATATGACTATAATAAAATAAAATAAATTGTTTGTGTTTAGGTTGTGATTATTTGTAATAAAAAAGGGGAGTGGGAGATAAAGTAAATTTTTGGTTATGAATATATTTTGTAATTTTTAATTTAATATTTTTTTATTTAATTTTTTTGGTATTTTTATTTTTTGGAATATGTGATATTTATTATTAGATATTTTATTTTAGTGTACCTTGAAAAAGACTATATGAAATAGTCGAAACATTGGATTTCTTTTTCATCATTATACTCATATAAAAAGCAAGTTTCAAAAAGAAGTTTGTTCGCACCACACATGCACACGTGCTAAAATACCTTTCCAATATAATATTATAGATATATTATAAAAATAAAATACAAACATACTGAAAATGTTAAATATCCATATGTATTATTTATGAAATCAATAACCAAAATACATAAATTAATGAAATAATAATAATAATTTTATCAAAAATATACACTTTATTACTCACATATGCACTTTAAAAATGAATAAAATCTATTCAAAAATTTTATATTACAATCAAGAATAAATGTTTCTAATAAACATAAAAAATAAATGTTTTTTGCTTCAGTATTGTAGTTGTCATAGTAACATATTCCAATACACCCAGGTTAATATATTCACTATTAAAATCAATAATTTATTTTTTTACAATTGACATTTCACCACGCACCTAAAATTCATTTCAAACTTTAGTTGGCACAATATGTATATATATATATATATATATATATATATATATTATATATTTACAATATATATATATATAGTGATATACACATGTTGTCATTTATAATTCCTTTCGTAGTGTATAAATAACAAAATAAAACAAATAATTAAATGCCCCATATTTAATAGATATGTTTATTAATTTGAGATAAATGGAGAGTAAATGGATACTTTATTTATTGAATTTAAAAATAAATTAATTTTCATTAAGTTATATTGAATGATAAAAATGTTTATTAAGATTAGAAAAAAAGATTCTCACATGTTCACAAACTACTTTTTAAAAGAAAAAAGAAAAAGAAAAAAACTGTTTTGTGTTACTATAGCTACAGAACCAAATTCAGCAAGGAGAACAAACATACTTTTTTTTGCTTAAAGTTTTGTGTTTTATTTTACTTTACTTTTACAAATAGATTCTGGACTTATAATAAAGAAATATATATTGTGAGTAAAAAAATTATTTAAGGGGAAGGAACACAGACTTCCCATCATTTGATATCTTTTTGATTAAAATGAAATGATTACACCAACACTTGCTATGATTTACCACCTTGAAGATATGATTTTTTCAAAATTTACCATAGAGTTGTAATATTGATAAAAAAAATAGTTGAATATCATTTAAAAATAAAAAATGTTCATGAAAACCTATGTTTTGTTTTCATTGATGTGCCAAGAAAGATGTTATGGGATAGTGAAATCTAAGCTAAAAGTATATATAAGTTAGATGCTAGAAGAAAAATTTCTTTTAAATTATCAATGTGAAATAAAATTTTCCTTAATAAAATATTTATCAAAGTTCTTTTTTATTAATAACTTTAATTATAAGTCAGTTTTATCTTATCATTCAATATAGGCTTAAATGATAGACTCACATAATAAAGACTTAAGTCAATTGTTAACATAGTAATTTTTTAAAAAAACAAATCAAAATAAAACATTAATAATATTATATAAAATTTATTTAAATTATTTAATAATTATTATTAACATTACTTGAGTTCAAGATATAAAACATATTAATATATATATATATAATATTAACATTTTATTACATTTTTTGTCAGAAAGATTTGTAATTAACCTTTTATGATTGTATGAGTTAATAATTTTAATCACAGACTGTTTCTACTAATTGCAATCTGTCGGGTAAATTATAAAGATATATTATATGATATTAGATTGAAGTTGGTAAAATTTGAACTATGTTCTTTGTCTTAGACACCACAATGAGCTAATATTTACTTTAATAAATTTATATTATCATTATTCACTTAAGTATTTTGATTTACCTATTACAAAATCATTATAAAACTATTTTATTACACAGCTTATCTACAATTAAAATTTTTGAATGTATATCCCATATGATATCTTATTGGTAAGTAAAATATTTATTGAATTTTATCTTCTTTACTAAGTATGTATACTTATTATGAATCCATTGATGTTTTACAAATTCATAAGTCCATTGTAGATGCAAATCCAAATTGTCATAGACACAATTTATGGATTAAGTCATTCATTTGTTTATTTTAGTTGTCTCAGTACAACATTTGTTCATATTTTAATAGCTTGCTCAAATATGTGGACATTTGTAAATCAGACAACTTTTCAGCCATTATTTTATTAATTGTCCATTACATTTTTATTCACCCAACAGGGGAACTTTGTTAATTTTGAGACAAACTTATTTTATGAGTATAGTTCATATGTTTTACAATATTTTTTTATTATAGCATATATTATGTATACACTATGGATAATATGTAATAAAATAAATTGTCTAAGAGTATATAGATAATTATTAATTATTATGGTAACAAATTTTTGTCTACAACAATATTTATTATTTTGTTAAGCCAGGCTTTTGATTCAATGTATCTTTGTCAAAGCAAGGTTAAGTAAATATTAGCAAATATAGTATCATATCTTCATGTGTATAAACATACATTAAACTAATCACTGATTATAATAAATATGCATATTTGCATGTGCAAATTGATCTACAAGTTGGCTATGTTATTGTATTAAATGATCAGTGTTTGCTAAAAGGAATATGATTGCTCTTACATTTATGAAGTTCTTAGATTTAATTATGTGCAATTCTTTTATTTTTTGTTTTATATTATTATCTCTTAGCCAAATAATATATATAATATTTAAATACATGTATATTGTTTATGCTAAACTTAATGTAGTTATAAAAGACTTGAACTCAGTATTTCAAGCTTCTTATGGTTATCTAATCTATCTTATACAACTGATACACATGATCACACAAATGTGAAAAAGATAAATGCCCCCCCCCATATGTATATTTTGTGCTGAACCAGCACTCATTAGTTGGTCCAGATCAAAATCTCTCACACAAATATTCAATAAGTGCTCTATTTATATTAAGATACAAATCTTCTAACTTTAATGGACAAGCTACTATCTTCTCAACTCCCCAACTCTTTAGCCATCCATATCATTGAAAATCTAAGGATCAAATACTAAAAGCTCTTGTTGATGCCAATATTATTGTCATACTTATGTTGATGTGAAGTCAATATGATCCCTTTCACATAGGACCTTAATATGCCCATTTAATTAAACAAAAAAGGGATGGGCAGAACAGAGGCTGAATACGTAATATTTAAATGAATATATATTATCTATACTAAATTTAATGTAAGTATAAGATACTTGAACTTAGACTTTCAAGTTCGCTATAGGTATCTAATTTATCATATATAACTGATACATATGAAAAAAAAAAGATCTACAATAAAAATATTTTATGTTGAACCAGTACTGACCAGTTATAGTTATATATATATATATATATATATATATATATATATATATATATATATATATATATATATATATATATATATATATATAAACATTACAAGAATAAAGCTAAAATAGTCAATATATAATTAAAATTACCCCAAATCCAAAATTCAACTAGACCAGCATAAAAATAATATTAAAACACAACCAAAGGTTTCACTGCTACAAGCAGACTTATCAAGTGTAAAGAACTACAAAAACTACACAATATATATAATATTAAAAATTACCCACAAATCCATTCACTTCCCATCCACCTTTAATATTAAAAGAACTCTTAAATAAGTTAATTACTTCAGAATAATAAATTTTCAATAATAAAGATTCTCTAATTCTTCTTTTGATTTCATTTCTCTCAAAAAAGACAACCTTAGCTTCATCAAAATTAATAGTATGGCCTGTATCTTTTTCATGGACATACAAAGCAGAACTAAGATATCTATTTTTAACTCTACTTTTATGAACCTTTATCCTTTCATTTAAACTAAAACTACTCTGACCTATGTATACCTTCTTACTAAATAAACATGGAATAAAATATACTACACCAGGAATAGTCTTTCTATCAAAAATTTCTTTTGTATTATTTAATAAATTATTCAATGTAACACCCCTTTTCCAAGCAATTTTTTTATTTCCAAACAATTTACTATTTCTACATACAATTTTATAAGAAGAGAATTTAAATGGCAAAGAAATAAAATCATATTTTTCTTTATCCTTTACATCCTTACAATTATTACTATTAAATAAAATACTTTTAACAAATTTATCAGTCTGTTAATAGGTTAAGCAGTATTGATGTTCTTATATCTGTTTTGATTAAGAAACGTTCTTTATCAAAAAATAAAATTAAGGTAATTAAAGATTTACTTTTGTTATTGGAAGATTCTATGTATTTTACTTATAAAGGTAATTTTTATAAGATTAAGGAAGGTGGATAATATGTTATATTATTTCTCCTTTAGTATGTTCAGTTTATATTAATTATATAAAAGAGGAAATTATTATTAAAAAGATTTGTTTATATGTAAAGTTATTTGTCAGATATGTTGATGATTGTTTATTTGTAGTTGAGAATGATAAATTGAAGGACTATGTAAATGAGTTTAATTGTTTTGATCCTTCTATAAAATTTCTGTTAGAAGAAGGGGGGGTTAGATTTTGGTAAGTTAAAATTTTTAGATCTTTTGGTGATTAGAAATGTAAAAACTAATTGTTTACTATGCAGTCATTTAGTTAAAAGTAGAGAATTAAGATCTATAATTAAACCTGATAGCTATCAGTCTGTATCTCATAAAGTAGCTGCTTTAAGAAATTATTGTCATAGGCATAATAAATTAAATAATTCTAGTAGGGTAGCTTTGTTTTAGAAATGTCAATTTTATAAAGATTACCTGAGGGTTGGTTACTCTGATAAATTTGTTAAAAGTATTTTATTTAATAGTAATATTTGTAAGGATGTAAAGGATAAAGAAAACTATGATTTTATTTCTTTGCCATTTAAATTCTCTTCTTATAAAATTGTATGTAGAAATAGTAAATTGTTTGGAAATAAGAAAATTGCTTGGAAAAGGAGTGTTACATTGAATAATTTATTAAATAATACAAAAGAAATTTTTGATAGAAAGACTATTCCTGGTGTAGTATATTTTATCCCATGTTTATTTTGTAAGAAGGTATACATAGGTCAGAGTAGTTTTAATTTAAATGAAAGGATAAAGGTTCATAAAAGTAGAGTTAAAAATAGATATCTTAGTTCTGCTTTGTATGTCCATGAAAAAGATACAGGCCATACTATTAATTTTGATGAAGCTAAGGTTGTCTTCTTTGAGAGAAATGAAATCAAAAGAAGTATTAAAGAATCTTTATTACTGAAAATTTATTATTCTGAAGCAATTAACTTATTTAAGAGTTCTTTTAATATTAAGGGTGGATGGGAAGTGAATGGATTTGTGGGTAATGCTTAATATTATATATATATATTGTATAGTTTTTGTAATTCTTTACAATTGAGAAGTCTGCTTGTAGCAGTGAAACCTTTGGTTGTGTTTTAATATTATTTTTATGCTGGTCTAGTTGAATTTTGGATTTGGGGTATATATATATATATATATATATATATATATATATATATATATTCTAGGTATATATATATATATATATATATATATATATATATATATATTCTAACCTTGCCTTTGTGCATCTCACTTCCTGGGCAGTATATTATTAAATAAAATGGGTTAGCTCAGTTAGAAATTATGTTTGTAATAATGCAAATAATTAATAAATAAAATATTCTGCATTAATATTAAATGTTCTACTAGCTCAAATTCAAAAAAATAATAAGGTTCAGTTTATAAAATAAATAAATAAATATTTATTATTTCATGAGACTTAGAAGTGAAAATACAGGTGACAAGAAAGATTACATTGAGCCAATATCTCACAGGATACTACCTCAATGGCATAAGAACACTATCCCCCCTTATTACTATCTCAAATAAATAAACTTATAATATTCTTATGACTTTAATAATCCTACTCATTAAGATTAAACTAATAATTAAATATTAATCTCTTATTCATCATAATTTAGCTCAATAAAATCTCAGGTTCATAAAATTGTTCTAAGTCAATTTAAAAAATCACTGTAGTAAAACATGAGAAGGGATTTTTATGTCATTCTCTACTACACTTAAACTAATAATAACAAAAAATAATAATAATAATAATATTCTTCATTGTATGAACTAATTCTGTATACCTTTTCTTTTCACTATTATTTTTATTACCATAATAAAATAATAAAATACCATGATATAATCTTTTATCTTCATATAAGAACGTAATAAATATGTGGTAGCATTTATAATCTAATATAAAAGTGTGTGGCAACGGATAACATATAATTCAATGTACTATTATGATAACTAATTTATGACCATAAGATAATATAAAAATGTGATTACTTAATTAAATGAATACCAAGAAAGTATTCGAATTCTTAAAATAATACTTTATTTATCTCTTATGCAAAAATTATATGTTTGTTTCTGTTATTCTGGGTATCTCATGCAGTGTGATGGGAAAATGAAACAGTCAGGACACACAAATTTTGAAAACAAATTTAACAAAGTTTATTATAACAATAAAATAAAATAAACAATTTATTTACATTATTTACATTGGATATCCTCAATTTACACCATTCTACATTTTTATTACTTAGTTATTAAACAATCTAGTATTTGTTTAGGTCTTCCTTCTGACTTAAAATAATAATAATAAAATAATACAATTTTATATATCTTTTGTGATCAACCTTTATGATAAAATTACATTTTATTATCTATTTTAAAATATATCATCTTTAACTATTATTTAAATTATGCTTCCTTTTAAAAAAACCCATCCATTGAATCATAGTACGGAAAAACAAAATAAGAACACTAATTGTGAGTATGGATCTTTTAAAAATAAACAATTCCATTTTGCAATGTTAAAAAAAAATACTATATAAAATATCTACTGTTAATTTATTATTAGATTGTGTGGATATCATTGTTCACTGCACTGTGATTATCAAATATAATATATCCCACTTAATACCACTATAATACTATATAGTTGTAACTACCGATATATTCCCTATTATTTAATAAATATATAATTATACCTATGTTTACTGTTTATATTGTTTTACTTTGTACCATTATATTTTTAAAAATATGTAATACTTATCTTAAAACAAAATAAAGCATTTAAAAGTTATTTAACATTTTAAAGAACAACCTTGTTTCATATAGTTTATTCTTGAAATTTTATTTTATTTCCAAAATAAATACAAAAAACATATTTTATGATTCTTTTCACCTTTAGGATCCATTGGATTTTCAATTCCAATTTATACAAATTCTACTTTTTCTAAGTAAATGAACTTATCTCAATCAAACTATAGCATATCTTAAACTCTAAATTATCTATTATTTCTTTTCAAGTATATCATACTGAACTATGTAGTTACATTGGAAATCTAGATAGCGAATAGATGTGTAGGATCTAGGAAAGAAAAACTTGAGTATTACTCATAGCAAATATCAGAAAAAAATATCACGGCACAGTGTATCTACAAGAGATAGAGGCATGACCTAATCTAATGTCCTCCAATACATCAATGATGTTAAAGCTATTCCTTCAGCTTTATTAAAACATCAATACTTAAAGAAAATAGACACTGTCCAAAATAAATATACAATTACAGGGTATTGTTAACTGTATTGTACATCCACTAAGATTATAAAATATTATTCATATTCCCTCATCACATCCTATTATAACATCATCTTGGGTTCATGTTTACCATAGTACTACCAAGCCACTATCTTATCATTATTTCCTAAAGATTTATCACATCTTACATCGATAAAATAACTATCTTGCATATTCCAAACAATAAATAAAATTCATTTATAATTAGTGCGATCTCACTGATCCACAAGAAAAGTTTGCTTACTTCCTTATTCTATATTCTAAAACCTTTACAAACTAATCATATAAATACTGAACATCCAATAATATGAAAGTTTCTAAAAAAATCACAGCAATATTTATTATCATGTTGTGTTATATTACTAGTATAAAAATTATAGTATGCATATTCTCAAAATAAATCCTAATCTCATAATTTTTTAAAATGTTGTACAAAATGCGTTTACATATAATTAAACATTTATACTTCCATTCATTATAATTCATAGGGAATCTAAAAGAAAACAAAAATATACATTATAAAAATATCAATATTCATTAACTATTACCAAGTGATATTATCTGGTCATCACTTTTTGCAGTCTTAGGTTTTCCATCAATTAGATACATTGCAATACATGAAAACACATCCATACCTTTATTTAAAATGTTCTTACTTAAATTATTAAATTATATTATAGGATTTTAATATTATCAATAAATTAATGTTCATGTTCCTACATTTATAAACCAGAAAATTTGCATTTAAAATAAATAGTAATAAATGAAAATCATATTTACATAACTTCAGCTGAAAAACGAATGTTCTTTATAAGTCCGAATATTTCCATTTTCTTTCTCAAAAGTTTTTTTTTTAAACAAAAATGTTTTCCTCAAAAGTAATTTTACAACCTCCTCTGTTGCTATGATGATGAACAAGACAATACGTTTCCTGCAGTAAGTGTTGAACGAACTTCCGGTACGAAAATCTCAGGTTTTAAAATGAATAATAAAAAAAATATTACAACATCTTAAAATCTTGAAAAATTACATAAAATAATCATCAATCAATTCTGGAATAGTTAATAGAATAATAGTTTATGACTTCTATAGTCCAGAATGATGATTATTGAAATCATAATACTAAAAATAATCCTGTGAAGCTTCTATACTATAGTATTCCATATCGGCTTAGCTTGAACTATCAGGATAAACTTATGCACAATCTTAAATATTTTTATAATTCCATATTTTATTTATTAACATGTTCATCTTCTTTATAGGTTTCTTCTTCATGATAATTTATTATTATTTATTACATAGAGTTTTTCTTGTCTTAAATGATCAGCTTTTAAAACAATTTTATATACATGTATTAACCCTCTATATGCCTCAGGTTTTCATAACACGCTTTTCTAAAATATTTTCCATGAGTTTTTTCTTAAAATAATTTATTGTAAATATTTTTAATGTTTCCTTCAAAAAGGATATAACATTTACTCTTATAATATGATATTTCCATAAATTTATTATAAAGTATATTTGTCTTATTGCTTTGCTTTTAATCGGCAAACAGTTTTTCTAATAAGTTTCCCATACAATGTCCATAAAACTAATTTATTCATTTGAATAGTCCTCTTGTTCAATATTATTGAAACTGCATTAATAAAATATTATACTGATTTTTAAAATATTATAAGTTGAATACGTTTTCCTTATTGGTATATCCATTTTATTATTGCGAAGTTATGTATTAGATTTTGACTAATATTACTGATAATGAAACTTCAAAATTAGCAAGGCATATTAAATGAAGTTATTATTAATATTTTTATTTTACACTCTCTTTTTGCAAATACTTTTTAAAATAATAATAACCTATTAGCTTTGCAAATAAATTGTACGAGAACATTAAAAATTGACTAAATAATAAAATTAACTATTATGATCACCTTGATAGCTTCTGATATGATCTCTGCTACCTTTAGTACATTTTTTAATCACCACTGATACCCCCCATGCAATCCGTATTTATATCCTAGAAAATACATCATTCTATTGGTTGATTCTTACTTTTGGTTTGATACCAAATTTGCATAATGTTAGAAACTTACACAATTAAATTTCAAAATAAAAAATATGATGTATTAAAACTTTAAGATATTTAACAATATTAATCTTAAATCAATTATTACTTTACTAAATTTAATTAAATATTTAAAATGACTTTAAAAATAATATTTAATAAATTATCCCACTTTTAATATTTAATTTGTCTATTTTTATTTTAACAAAATATTTAATTTTTTTATAAACTGTATTTGTCTTTATTACATTATTTAAATATTTTATACGATAGTTAACTTAATATTTAATATTGGCTTTTATGATAGGTAATAATTATATCCAATTCTATAATGCAATTTTACACTATTTTGAACTTTACTAATAAATACTAGCAAGCAAGTGTGTATAACTATTATACAGGTCACATGACTAATATACCCAATACAGACAACATCCGATTTTCTGTCTGGGAATAAATAATAAATTGCAGCACTAGTTGTATTAAATAAAATAATACAATTATATAAAATTTGGAAGAATAATTTAGAAAATATAGAATTAAATACAACTTTCACTACCATAAAGATTACTTTTAAAATATATGATATTAATTATAATTATTAAATATAATTTATGAATTTAAATTTAATATTTATTTATCTATAAGTTTAAGACTATTAAAATTGAACTTTTTAAACATACTTTTAAATATTTATAGCTGTGTTATTTATTATGGCCAGCTTTTTCAACCATATGTAATAATATTATTAGCTTTATTTAACTGTTCTTAAATGATTTATCATAATTTTATGCATTACATATTTTATTTAGGTTCAAATCATACTTTTAAGATAATATTAATACAATATAATTAACACATCAAGAGAACATATTCTAAAATTTAAAATTTTTAATAATTTATTGTAATGAGCTGATTCTGACCTATAGAAAAGGGCACAATATATATATATGAAAAACAAAAACAAGTTAAAAAACTTGCTAATGCTTGTATTTATGTCAGCAGATGGTGTTCTACCAAAAACACTGTCAAGCGTATGTTTACATAAATGTCAGAGCATGCATTCACTATCTCTAACTTTAATTCCACTTTCAGATCATGATTTCAAGCTATTTGCTATCATCAATGAAAGACAGGAATTTTAGAAACTAGATTTAAACACAAACTCTGAGCATTTATGAAACAGTTTCTATTCAGCTTGCAAGCATGAACCTTTTAGACATGTAATGTCTTCAAACTCAGCATAGCAAGCCAGATAGCTATATGGGTCTGATCTCAGTTCAGCATCACCACATAGTAGAAGCCTCTGCAATATATATCATTGCTAGAAAGACCTCAAAGGTACATTTATGAAAAACAAAAAACAAGTTAAAAAACTTGCTAATGCTTGTATTTATGTCAACAGATGGTGTTCTACCAAAAACACTGTCAAGCGTATGTTTACATAAATGTCAGAGCATTCATTCACTATCTCTAACTTTAATTCCACTTTTAGATCATGATTTCAAGCTATCTGACTTGCTATGCTGAGTTTGAAGACATTACGTGTCTAAAAGATTCACGCTTGCAAGCTGAATAGAAACTGTTTCATAAATGCTCAGAGTTTGTGTTTAGATCTAGTTTCTAAAATTCCTGTCTTTCACTGATGATAGCAAATAGCTTGAAATCATGATCTGAAAGTGGAATTAAAGTTAGAGATAGTGAATGCATGCTCTGACATTTATGTAAACATATGCTTGATGGTGTTTTTGGTAGAACACCATCTGTTGACATAAATACAAGCGTTAGCAAGTTTTTTAACTTGTTTTTTGTTTTTCATAAATGTACCTTTGAGGTCTTTCTAGCAATGATATATATTGCAGAGGCTTCTACTATGTGGTGATGCTGAACTGAGATCAGACCCATATAGCTATCTGGCTTGCTATGCTGAGTTTGAAGACATTATGTGTCTAAAAGATTCATGCTTGCAAGCTGAATAGAAACTGTTTCATAAATGCTCAGAGTTTGTGTTTAGATCTAGTTTCTAAAATTCCTGTCTTTCACTGATGATAGCAAATAGCTTGAAATCATGATCTGAAAGTGGAATTAAAGTTAGAGATAGTGAATGCATGCTCTGACATTTATGTAAACATACGCTTGATGGTGTTTTTGGTAGAACGCCATCTGTTGACATAAATACAAGCGTTAGCAAGTTTTTTAACTTGTTTTTTGTTTTTCATAAATGTACCTTTGAGGTCTTTCTAGCAATGATATATATTGCAGAGGCTTCTACTATGTGGTGATGCTGAACTGAGATCAGACCCATATAGCTATCTGGCTTGCTATGCTGAGTTTGAAGACATTATGTGTCTAAAAGATTCATGCTTGCAAGCTGAATAGAAACTGTTTCATAAATGCTCAGAGTTTGTGTTTAGATCTAGTTTCTAAAATTCCTGTCTTTCACTGATGATAGCAAATAGCTTGAAATCATGATCTGAAAGTGGAATTAAAGTTAGAGATAGTGAATGCATGCTCTGATGTTTATGTAAACATACGCTTGATGGTGTTTTTGGTAGAACGCCATCTGTTGACATAAATACAAGCGTTAGCAAGTTTTTAACTTGTTTTTTGTTTTTCATAAATGTACCTTTGAGGTCTTTCTAGCAATGATATATATTGCAGAGGCTTCTACTATGTGGTGATGCTGAACTGAGATCAGACCCATATAGCTATCTGGCTTGCTATGCTGAGTTTGAAGACATTATGTGTCTAAAAGATTCACGCTTGCAAGCTGAATGGAAACTGTTTCATAAACGCTCAGAGTTTGTGTTTAGATCTAGTTTCTAAAATTCCTGTCTTTCACTGATGATAGCAAATAGCTTGAAATCATGATCTGAAAGTGGAATTAAAGTTAGAGATAGTGAATGCATGCTCTGACGTTTATGTAAACATACGCTTGACGGTGTTTTTGGTAGAATGCCATCTGTTGACATAAATACAAGCATTAGCAAGTTTTTAACTTGTTTTTTGTTTTTCATAAATGTACCTTTGAGGTCTTTCTAGCAATGATATATATTGCAGAGGCTTCTACTATGTGGTGATGCTGAACTGAGATCAGACCCATATAGCTATCTGGCTTGCTATGCTGAGTTTGAAGACATTACGTGTCTAAAAGATTCACGCTTGCAAGCTGAATGGAAACTGTTTCATAAACGCTCAGAGTTTGTGTTTAGATCTAGTTTCTAAAATTCCTGTCTTTCACTGATGATAACAAATAGCTTGAAATCATGATCTGAAAGTGGAATTAAAGTTAGAGATAATGAATGCATGCTCTGACGTTTATGTAAACATACGCTTGATGGTGTTTTTGGTAGAATGCCATCTGTTGACATATATATATAAAAGATCAATAGTTTTATACAGAACCTGAAAGTCAATTAATAAAAATTTAGAACCCCCTGCATACTTTTATCCCTATATTCTAAAGTTAAAAATAAAAAAATATTATATAGCATAACGTTTTCCATTTTAGTGCAGCAAAATAATGGGTAAACATATTTGCTCTTTTTATTAATTTTGATACTGATCTTCATTTACTATTACATTTTAGAAGAGTCATTTTATTAATGTTAATGTTGTTACTCATTTTTAAGAATAGTTTTTTTGAAAGCCACTAATAAGCAGAATATTTATAAATAATGGGTCAATATTACACAACTTTATGCTTCTATGATTTTATATCAAAAGCTAGACTGCACATGGACTATGTAAAGCCTGGTGTGTTTTTTTTATTGTTTGCTTTAACAATTTATTTTTGAGATTTAATCTAAATTAAACAAATGATTTTAATATTATATATTAACTGTGAGAAATATAGCCACCCTGAAAGGCCTACATTTCAACTACAAATATATGCTTATGAAAACTTAATGTAAATTTAATATTAAAGCATACCCCCCCCCTACTATATAGAGCAATTCAAATATAAATTTATGTACTGCAATCACATTTTCTTGGTCATTTAAATATTATACCTACATAATTTAAATGTCTTGTACTAATTTTTTTCAAGCATTTTTTATTAATTCTTTGCATAAATGTAATAATATGTTAACCAAAATTAAATGTGCATGCGTTATTATATCATCTATTTTTCCTCTCACTAAATATCACATTTTAAACATGAATTTATGTACTGTAATCACATTTTCTTCACCATTTAAATACTATATTTCTATAATTAAAAGCATATGTTTTTTTCCGGCTCAAGACCATCATTACTGCAGAATTTATTGCTTTATCAAATTTTTTTAAAGATTTAATGTAAATTAAACAAAACATTTCAATATTATATAAATAAATTTCTGAATTTTAATAAAACTAAATTAAAATTTACATTTTTAAATATACCCATTATATATGCTATTTTTACAACTTCAAATATATATTTACTGATGTGCCCTCTAAATATTTTTTCCCAATAGTCAGTCAATTATAAGTTTTTTAGCTTTATTAATATTTATACTGTTTATTAATGTCAGAATCTGGTCTTGTTAAGGTCTGTCATTTTTTAATTGGGTTGCACTAACAATTGTTTTAAGATTTAATGTAAATTAAATAAAACCTTTTAATATTATATAAATAAAAATCCAAATTTAATAAAGCTAAATTAAAATTTACATTTTTAAATATATCTGTTATATTTGGTCACTTTGTGATTTCAAATGTATATTTACTGGAGCACCTTCTGAATTATATCAGGGGTTTGACAGACCATGAAAGAACAGTGTGCCTTAATGTCAAATTATGACTTAGCACTTGTAGCTGTTTTTGCAGCTGGTTGGAGCAGAATACAAAAATGCTGCTCATTTTGTAATTTTTTTATTAAATATAATATTTGTAATTTTTTTAATTGCTTACTTTAACAATCTTAAGCTTTAAGTTTTTTTTTATTAAATATTGTTAATTTATAAAAGTTCATTGGCATTGCAAAGTATGTCATTTTTCTGAACTATATTAAGAGATTTCCAAACCATGAAAACACAGAGCACCTTAACATCAAATTACAAATTGGGTTAGTGGCTGTTTTTGCAACTGAATGAAAATCTTTACCATAAAATATATACTATATCTCTGTAGTTAAGAGCACTCATACTGATTTTTCTTCAGCATTTTTATTTAACTGTGGAATTACTTCCTTTGCAAGAATGTAGTGGTTGTGACATCATTGGACAAACATTCATTCACCAATCAGACAACAGAAAAAATATGGATTTTATATAAAAGATAGACACTGAAAAGTAATTTTAAAGTTAACAACTGTAAAATATTAAAAAAATATTTAAAAGAGTTTGTATTTTTTGTTAGAAATTTCAGTCATTAACAATGCCATTAAAATACTGTTGCTGGTATTATTTATAAACAGTTATATAGAAATATTATATAAATGGATCTACTGCTCTATATTTAGCTTTATTAGCTAGAATTATTAATGGTCTATCTAAAATAGATTTTATTCAGAATACCATTTTTGATATTTAAAAATAAATTAAATAATACCTATAAATAATAAAATCATAGCAGCTAAAGAAAAAAAATGTTGTTTTGATAAAAAAAAAAGTGTTCTGTCCTATCTTTTTACATTAGTGATATAATATATTGTGCAGCATTTATAAAAAATTCTTTAAAAATAAGATAATTTGAAAAAAATAAATAAGCAAATAGAAAAAGTAAAAAGATCAAATAACAAATTTCTCAACTGAAACTTTAGCAGCCATTTTAGAATAAGATGTGAGATAATAATAGTTACTATCCTTAAATATAGTTTAAAACTATTATTGAACAGAATCAGTTTCAAATAAGTAAATGAATACATTAAAAAAGGCAAATGATCTCCTGATATTTTTCATCATTGTTTATTATTTAATGCATATTGCAATAATTAATATAAGTGCTACAATTCTTCCAAGCAATTGATAATGTTTATGCTTTGTTTGTTCTGTCTCAGTGATAGAGCGAAAGACTCTAAAAGTCTGGATATTAATATGGGGTCATCTCCAGTACTGAACATCTTATAATCTTCCAACCACCAAGCATTTTATTGTTAATAATGACTACTTATTTTTAAATAGATATACTAATTTTAAACTCATGAAAAGCTAATCAATCATTTTTATTATATGTAAACGCATGGTCTTATTAATTTCAACACTACCATTTTTTATTACATATATTGTAATATCTTAAAAATACTTTTAAATGACTGTTAGATATACATTAATAAATATATCATAGTAACATCCATTTTTGGATGCTAGCACCAAACTACGAACAATAAAAGGACACTATAACAACTAATAATGCCTAATGAATAAAAAAAATAGTGAAATATCAAAATATCTATCATAGAATTAAATAAAGCTATAAAAAATCTCAGATAAACACTCAAAATAAAAAAAAAATCATACAAAGTTAATTAAAAAATAACATATAGCTTATGAATTTTAAACAATTTGTTCCAGATACCCTCCTTGGTTCATCATCATTCAGATCTTGTTATCTGATTCAGAAAAATAACTACACATATAAACAGCTATCATTTCCACATAATTCATTTTCTGATCCATATAAAAATCAAGTGTATTTTTTTACAAAACCCTATAATTAATAATTATTATTAGACTTTTGAACTCAAGTAACAGAGTTAGAATAATTGCAATTTTAATTAAAAGAAACATTAGCAAATCTTCAAGTTGAGGAATGTCTTTTGTGCCTCTAACTCATAGTGCCCCTAAGTTAGCTAACATAGAAAAAATATATTCTCTTACTTATATTTAAATCTACATTGTCATCATTTTAATAATTATCAATCCATTGTAGGAAAAAATTTCTTCCAAGTATAATCCAGCTGTTTTAATTTATAGTATCTCTTCTCCATATCAGTCTAAATACTTTTTATTTCACCATCAATTCTATCATTAGATTTTCAATCATATGAATGACTGAAGAGATGAAGATTGGAATAGGTTGAGGTCTGTCCATTATAGTATAAGGATTTTCTATCTTAATATAAACTGAGCACTGATTATATATATATGTATGGGAGATGGTAATCTGGACTAACTGATGAGTTCTGGTTTAGCATGAAATATGTATATTGGTGATTATTTATCTTTTCTACATGTGTGTGATCATGTGTATCAGTAGTATAAAATAGTGTGGATAGTTAAGGGGCTTGAACGTCTGAGTTCAAATCCCCTATATTTATTCAGACTTTTTTATATATGCTACAATCTCTTGGGATTCAGTTTCATCAATGTCAAAATAGCTAGTCTTGCTAACATAAATATATTTTTCTACTCAAATTTAAACTATATTAGCATCATCATCATCATTTTCAAAAATATTTTTCCACTCATAGCATGTCTTCATGATATCATTCAACAGCTCTTTTTTACCTTATCATCTATCTTACACATGATTTTCTTCAATATTTTCAAATCTAGTGTGATACTTCAACTACACATCAAATATTTTTAGAGATATGTTTAGTTTTATATCTTTCACTTTTTTAATTTTTCATTGATAGCTTTGTTGTTGTTGTTTTTTCATGTATGTATTTCACCTTCAATTTCTTTTTTTAATAATTTTCAATATACATTTCTCAATTTTGTAGTATCTGAAATCTCTTCATTGTTCTTCTATTAAAGTCCAAGTTTTGGATCTATGAATGAACACAGGTAAAACATATTTGTTAAACAACTTTTAAAGATGACATACACACATTTCTTTTAAATATTAAGTCATTTCTATTGAAAACACTTTTATGATTATTTTTATTGATTATATCTTTAACTTGTATCAGTAATCTGACTAAGGTATTTATAGTTATCAACATTCTCTAATTCTTTACTATCAGTATTGCTCTTTGAAAATTTATTGAACATAATGTTTTTTTTTGTTTTCACATGATAATTTTTCTAACAATCTCGAAGATCTGCCATTAATTGAAATAAAAACAATCACATAATTAACAAAATCTAGATGGCTTATAAAATCTCCATTGTTTGTTAAATTTCCAATTTAATTCATAAAATACTTTCCAAGTGCTGCACAAACAATAATGAGATGGAATCCTTTCACTGTACATATTTATTAAAATTAATCTTTTTTGTGTTACCATTTAATATAATCATTGCCAATATCCTTTCTTTATTTGTTGATGCTCTAAGATATAATTACATAAGTCATTGCCCAATTAAAACTATAAATTTTAATTGAATCATAATATAAAATCATTTTATTACCATAGAAAACTCTCCATACAGAAGTGTCATGCAATGCAAGCCATAATAATCAGTAGATACAAGAAGGTTTGAGCAAAAAAGCCCTAAATTTTAAGTGCTTGTGGCTCTCATCAATGAGAAGCCTTGGATCTAAATGTTGTGCACATAGATATTAGGATTTAATGCAATCTTTTTAGCCAACTATAAAGCTAGGAATCCAAAATGAACACACAGTAATGAATTTAATCCAAACTCATTCACTTTTATAGTCATACAGATCTGAACTCAATTCAGTATAGATACATTTTAGTGTTTTGGTTTCTTTAATAGCTTTACAGTTAATTAAAAAGGTAAATGGTGGATGCTATAAAGTTGCATTAGATCCTAAAAACTAGATGCCACACTCTCATATTCAAGACTCATCATTGATAAAACCACACCCTACAATTTATTCTGGCAATATTGGATGAGTTGGCACTGTATAGAGATTTTATTCACAAACCTTTTTGCATCCATTGCTTACTATGATTTTCATCTATAGCACTACTGTATGGAAAGTTTGCTACTGTACTAACAGCTTGCATAATCAGAGAAAATGGTGATCATGTGATATTTAGTGTATGAATCATTTTGTTGTGATAATCCACATCTTCACCATTAGTGACAATTGGGGATTGATACATTCTTACTATATATTTTGTTAGTAATTTATAAAACTAGTTGGAAAATGATGAGTTTCAAATTTTCATAAATTACATATAAGGATTGTTTTTATGTATCCATGTCTATGTGATTTTAAAACTAAAATTTTATACCTGTATAATTTAAAACTTATATTAATGCTTAAACAGTAGTAGTTATTGGCGAGAGAAAAATTATACTTTGTCATAAAATACTCTTAATCATTTTTATAACAAAAAATTCTGCATATGTTTTTAATTATTTACTAAATGTTTTTTTTTTTTTTAACAGCACTTCATTGTTGCAGAAAATATTGCTAAAATACAACTAAAATGAATCAATTTTTTGAGTTTATGTTATTTTATAATTAAAATGTATGTTAAAAATCAAAAAGCCTCTTAAATTCAGCTTACAATATGTTTTTCTGACCAAAATCTTTATTAATTCAGTGCTCTTACTTAAGATAAACTTGACTAATCAATACATACTAGATGATAGAGATCAGGTGACAACTGAACAAATATAAATCGATTTTGTTTCTAAAAAGCACTGCATAAGTTCAAATCATTTTGTTTTGTATCAATCATGAATTTAAGTTACAGATTTCTAAAGTTATTAAAGAAAAAATCCTTAAATAAAGATTTCTAAAATGTATAAACACTCATCTCTGTCAGATCTGTATAACTATGCAAATAAGTTAATATGATATGGAATTTCAAACTGGTAATTTAAAAATAATATACACTGTACCTACTGAAGTTTGAGATAAGTTTCAGGTTTTGGCTGGTAAAATGTCATTCATAATTTTTTTTTCCTTTCTTGTTTAAATTTTGATGGTAGATATCTTAGCCTATGAAGTATTGAACTGTGTTCTTATAATGATGGTAATATTGATGTAAAAAATTGTTTATTATTAATTGTATTGCATAATATTGTGAATTGATTTTATTCATTTTAAAATTGATATGTGAATAATAAAGCATATAGTTTGGATAAAACTATTTTTCTTTTGTTATTATATGTATTTTGTTACTGCCTTGATGATAATAAACTTCAACCAATGCAGCTAAATGTTTAATGTCTTTAATATATTTGTTGTTTTGTTTGTATAATATTATATTTGAAAGTTATGTATAAAAAGTTTATTTCAATTGTAATATGAAAGAATGTAGTCTTAATTGTTTGGTTTGTGATGGAGTGAAAGAATTTTATTTGTATCTTATAAAAGTAAATGTTTGTTATATAATAATTGTGAATTTTTTTATTTGTCATTATTTTAAGTAAATTTTTTTTATTTTAGAGACACTAGTTGGAATTGGCTAAAGAATTAAAAAGGTATTGCTATAATTACTTTGACATCAATGGAAAATGTTATAAATATAACTGGATAGAAAAAATGCTCTCTCTTGTTTTAGCTTTAATAGTAGCACATCTAATTTTTTTTACGTGATGTTCTTTTTATTTATTTTAAAGTATATATTTAACTAGACAAAATGATGCGGTGAAAAACATCAATATTCACCCAGAAATGTACACTGTTGAGGATTTGTGAGGAGTGATAATTTATTATAAAAGCGAATGTTTTTTTGCTCTAAAAATGGATACTGCCTACTTTTCAATGATGAAGTCTAAATGTTAACAGAAAAATGTTAACAGAAAAATGTACACAAAGATTATGGTCATCTACTAATATAATTTTATGAACTTGATGTATTATTTATATATGGGATAAATATTAGTTGAATTTTCATAGCATAGTAATGGATGAAACTAGTGTCGGTTCACTTATATTGTTTTACGAATTGACTTGCTCAATGAAAGTATATCTATATTGCATAATCATGCATATAAATTAGCGTTTGTACACTATATATATATATATGTCAATCTCAAATATCTGTGCATATAAATTAGCGTTTGTACACTATATATATATATATGTCAATCTCAAATATCTGTGAATGAAAAGATAATTTGGATATTTGGAAAGTAATGAAATTAATAAAATGAACATTGAATCTTATAGCTTTTCATAATATTTCTATTGGAATAACAAAATATCAAATTATGATAAAAAAAAGTAAACTCTATAACTATAATAGCTCTATATTTCAATTGCCATATTTAAAGACTATTTCTCAGGTTCATTTGCTTATATTTATTATTATTATCGCTATATTTTTTTTTTCTCTTCATTTAAAATGTATACTATTTGTTGATATAAATAGTGATATAATTTTACATTAAGTTGTAATCTATTTATATCCCTAAATATAAGAAAGCTATGTTTTTCTAAGTTTGAATTTATATTTTACAGAATAGTAATTATTGCTTTAATTTAAAATATTCATTTTTTATTTATATTAACAAATAATAAGTAATAATTGAAAGGTTGCTAGTCTTCACATGCGCCTACCGTTGTCTCTCAGACAGCCAATCATTACTAATTTAATAACAACATGCGATTTAGACAAATGTTATTAACAAATAAGATATATATATATTTTGATTAACTATATTTCTATATGTATTCCCCTATATTTTGAAAAGTATAAACATTCTACAACATTTTTTTGTTTTACATAAGTATATGTGTTTGTATTTAGTATCCAGTAAGTGGAGATTGGTGTGCAATCACATATTTAAATATGAAGTTAATGTCAATTGAAAACCTATTGCTTAAAGTGTAATCAGATTATATGCATTTATTTTAAATGTTTATTTGCCATATGTATATTTTTGAGTTTAATTTATACTAGTATGTTAATAAATTTTGAACTAATTCAAATCCAGTAAACATGCATAGTTGCCATTCAACTTTACAATGTAAATTTATTGGTTAATCATATTTGGAGGAGACAATATTCACTAAATGATTATATCATATGATTCATCAGAAGCAGTTATAAAAATAATTCAGAAATCAAAAACACAGAATGGGTAGAAATTACAATTTTATATATTTTTTTTCGTATTGTATTTAATGCTTATTTGTTGACTAGATATAGCTTTTATACAGTAATAAATTAACTGATTTGGCATTCTTTAATATTTAATAAATAATTGGAAACCTATTGTAATTATTATTTTACTAGAGATATACTAAAAGAGAAATTATATATGAATTGATTTGATGATTGATAAAGATGCAAATATGATAATTATTGAAGATGAGTAAAAGTAATTGCAATTCAATGTCTGTATTTTATTTTAAATCATTGATGATGAAATTAAATATTATACTGGGTCAGTATGCAGCCATAAAGATCATAATATTATTCAGTTATAGAGCTGGTAATAGTAATAATGTATTTTATTCTGTTACATATTAGAATGATTTACTTTAATTGTAATAAAAGATCATTAGTGTTAGTTTCAATATTAAATTTTAATATTAATTTTTGATTATAATAAATCTAACAATTTTTCATATGCTTTGACAGTTATAGTCTAAAGTTTTAATAACTTAGCTTTAATAAACTGAAAAGTAATTGAATGTGGTTTGTCAATTGTTGGAATAAGCATCAAATAGCAATCTATTATTTATTTTATTGAATATTGAAAATCTTAAGGTTATTTAATAAGTTGATTTTATTCTATAATACATTAAGTGGGTGAAAATGAAACGATATATTACATTAATTGATTTTCTATAATTATTAAGTATTTAATCTTATTATAATTGACTTAATTAATAAGAGTACATTGATATTAGTGAAATATCAAGATCGAATTAGCAGCACTTTTATTTTATTTAATTGTAATTAGAAATCAATTATTCAGTTATGTATTTAGTGAAATAACATTGATATTGTAAACATGTAGGGTATATTAAGATTATTATTTCATCCATCCATGAATTAATGCGTTTAAATAGAAATAAAAATATTGTTTGACTTTTGGTACAAGTTGTATTATTATAAACAGTGTGTTGATTCATGAGGAATAATAAAACGTAGCTGTGTAATTCTTTGTCATTATTTTCATTCTATTATAAGGAATTGATATAATAGGTACATAGTGTTATTTATAAGATAGCGATATTCAATTTTATCGCTTTATTTTTGGCTTATTGCAATTAATGCTTATATTTTAGAATAGTGTAAAATAATGAATTTGCTTGTTTTCTATTCATTTTAAATACTATGGGAATTTATGATGTTATAACAAAGATTATTATCATTGTTTTATTAACTTAAGAGATAGATTGTTATTCATTGATTGATATACGTTTTAGTTTACTTTGTTATTTTCATTCCGTTTCAAATGACACTGCAGTTCATGGGCAGTGTTAAATTAGGATTGATCTTCTTTGGTTTATATTTTCATCTTGTTACAAATGGTGAACAATAATTAAGCTATGACACAAGAGACAGTACAAACCATAATTTTATTCTGTTATAAATAGATTTTAACTTCAGGGTACATTTTTATTCATTTTGCAAAAGATGACCAAAGATTGGGCTATATTTTTATTCAGAATAAAGTTTTCATTTCCCATGATCATTATACATATTCACTTACAAATGACTCCCAGATTTGTGAGCATAAAAAGAACATACCCCCATTTTTATTCTGTTTCAAATGTGCCACAATTTGCAGGCATTATCAATCCAGGACTATTCTTTTATGGCCATATATTTATGCTATTACAATATATATATATATATCTATATATATATATATATATATATATATATATATATATCATCAACCATTATCAATCCACTGCAGGATGAAGGTCTCTCCAAGTTTAATCCATCTTCTCCGATCTTTAGCTTCTCTTCTCCACAACACCCCTGCACATTTTCTTATTTCATCCATCCATCTCACATGTGGTCTCTTTCTGGGTCTTTTACAATCTCTTGGAATCCAGTTTAAAATTTCAATTGTCCATCTATTATCATCTCTTCTAGCAATATGTTCAGCCCAACTCCATTTCAATCTTTTAATTTTTTCAATAAGGTCAGTAACACCTGTTTGTTGTCTTACCCATACATTGCGTTTTCGATCTCTTCTTGTTACTCCCAACATACATCTCTCCATACTCCTTTGAGTGGTCTGAAGTCTCTGTATTGCTCTTCTATTAAGTGTCCAAGTCTCAGATCCATAAGTAAGAACTGGTAAAACACATTTGTTAAAAACCATCCTTTTCAAACACATAGGCATATTTCCTTTTAGTATCAAGTTATTTCTACCAAAAGCACTCCAACCAAGTTTAATTCTATGATTAATTTCCTCCATTATGTTTCCATCTGTATTAATAATCTGACCAAGGTATTTGTAACTGTTAACTTCTTCTAATTCTTCATAATCAATCTTTATTTTCATATTTTGAGCAAATCGATTAAACATTACTTTAGTCTTTTTAACATTTATCTTTAGTCCTACTTTTCTACTTTCATCTGCTAACTCCTGCAACATTTCCTGCAGCTCTGAAGCATTATTTGCAAAAACAACTACATCATCTGTGAAATCTAAATGACTTAAATACTCTCCATTTACTTTCACTCCTTTAGTTTCCCATTTTAATCCACAAAATACTTCTTGCAGCACTGCTGTAAAGAGTTTTGGAGATATGGAGTCACCTTGTCTTACACCTTTCTCAATGTTGATTTTTCCAGTATCATTATGTAATCTAATTGTTGCTGTTGCATTTTTATAAATATTCTTTAAAATATGACAATATCCTGGATCTATACCTTGATGATCCAATGCTTTAATCACTGAAGAAATGTGTATAGAATCGAATGCCTTTTCATAATCTACAAATCCAAAACATAATGACAACTCATATTTGTTTGTCCTTTCTATGACTTCTCTCAATACCTGGATATGATCTATTGTACTAAAACCACTTTTAAATCCAGCTTGTTCTCTTGGTTGGTGGAAATCCAAAGTTCTCTGTAGACGAGTTGTAATTATCTTGGTAAAAATTTTATATAAAACTGATAAAAGGCTGATAGGTCTGTAATTTCTAATATCTTCTTTATCACCTTTTTTAAATATTAATATTATTACTGCATTCTTCCAATCTTCCAGTACATCTTTATCATTTAGACATTTGGTATATAACTTTGCTAAAATTGTTTCTATTTCTTCACCTGCTTCTTTTAATATATCAATTATAATTCCATCATTTCCTGGAGCCTTTCCTTTCTTCATACACTTAATTGCATGTCTCACTTCTTCATTTAAAATTCTGGGCAATTCAGAAGATGTAATAGATATAGGAGGTACTTGTTCTTTATTACTATATAATTCTTGATAAAAATCTTCTACCAATTTCATGATGTCATCTCTCTTTTTAGTAATAATTCCATCTTTTTTTCTTATTGCAGATATAAATTTCCTACCAATACCAAAATGTTGTTTAACATTTTTGAGACTTTTATTTTCTTCTACAGCTTTCCTTGCTATTTCACAGTTATACTTTCTTATATCATTTTCAACTCTTTTCCGTACCATTTTACAAAATTCGAGATATTCAATTCTTTTTAATACATCATTTTTGTATATCTTCATATTTCTTCTTTTCTTCATAAATTCTCTAGTCTCAGTAGAAATTTTATTAGTCAATTGCTGATTTTTCTACCAGCTATGTTTGTTGCAGTTTTAAAAGTGTATCAGTTATTTTCATATTAATTTTATTCAAATCTGAATCATGTTCAAAATCTCTTAACACTTAAAACCTATTTGTAAGTTCTAATTTAAATTCATTAGAATGTTTCTGAAGATTAGGAATATCAACTGTAAATATTGTTTTTCTTAATAATTTTTGTCTCTCTAGTTTTACATTAACACGTAACTTACACCTTACTAATCGATGATCACTTCCTGTGTGAAATTTATTAAGAACATTACAATCTTGAAATATGTATTTTCTGTTAGTCAAAATATAATCCAATTCTGCTGTACCTTCATTTGGATGCTTCCATGTCCATTTCCTTTTAACATTTTTCTCAAAAAATGAATTCATAATATAAAGTTTTTCTTTTTCTGCAAACTCCACAAGTCTATGTCCTCTCTCATTTCTATTACCATAACCAAAATTACCTACAGCAATTTCATCTTTCATTTGTCTACCAATTCTAGCATTAAAGTCTCCCATAACAATTTTAAAATGTTGTTTACTCTGATCAAAAGCCTTTTGTACATCCATATAAAAATCTTCTACTACTTCATCACTATGAGAACTTGTTGGGGCATAAACCTGAATTATCTGCATTTGGTATCTGCTATTAAGTTGTATAACTAATCTTGCCACTCTGTCCGATACACCATCAATCTCCACAATATTGTTCTTCCACTTTTTATTTATAATGAATCCTACTCCACTTGTATTTCCAATATGTGTGCCTTTATAATAGAGTATATGTCCACTATTTAAATCAATTGTTTCTTCTCCTTTTCTTCTAACTTCACAAAGTCCAATAATTTCCATTTAATATAAGACAGTTCTTCTTCTAATTCTTGCAATCTTTCTTCACTTGAAAGTGATCTGCAGTTGTAAGTACCTAAATAAAAAGTCGTCATCAAATGGCAGCCTGGGTCTGCAATCAGGGGATTCTTAGCACCCTCCACCTTCAGCCACCAACCGCTGCCTTGGTTGGTGACTTTACAGCCTCCTGGGAATAAGGGCCATGCTTTATTTTTGTCTGTCATAATTGTATATATGTATGGGAAAAATATTTATCATTTACACAAACATTCATTCTGCCTTATCAGGCACTGAGAAGAAAGACCATGGTGTTTCTTGATCTTAAACTCAGAGGTAAAAAGCCAATAAACTCACCATGCTGGCTAATGCATGTTGGTGGGCAGCCCATCCATGTTCGTATACTATATGAATAATCACATAGTAATAACAGCTGCAATGACAAGAACGTATGGAGTGGACATTAGGAATTTGCCCTGCTCGGTTCCTTTAAGGCCTCCATGAGGAATCAAAGGGTCTCCTTTCAGTTGATAGCAAACTCCTTTCTGCAGCCATATATATATTGTACCCTCACTTCTCGATATATGATATAATTTTTAATATGACTAGCTCAATCAAATCATTATGCTCAGCTAAAATAGGTACAAATATCTGTAATATATTTTATAATATTATAACTTATCAGATTTATTACAAACTTATCAAAAATTAATATAGTTCAATATTATGTACTAATTAAATAAATATTTAATTAAAATCATGAGACTGTGAAGTGAAGTTACAATTGGTAATCAGATTTACATTGAGCCAATGTCTCCAAGACACTATCTCAATGGCATAAGAATACTATTACCTCTTTATTATCTCATTACTAACTCTACAGCATTCTTATGACTTTTATAAATGAATTATCTTTTTTAATAATAGATAAATAAATCTCAATCTTTTGTTAAGGAACTATAATTAAATGATCTCAGGTTCTTCTAATTATCTTAAAGTAATAATAATTCATGTAGATAGGAATGATAAGGGATTTAATATCAAACCTAAATACACCTAACTTATTCTAATAACAATAACTAACAATAATAATCTTTAGTGTATAGCTTAATCTTATCTATTTGATTATACTTTTAATCATTAAGAAAATAAGTAAATCATATACATGTCTTTCATTTCCATATAGTATCTTAATTTTAAAATAGACCAAAATCTTATAATTTAACAATCTGTGGCAATAAATAATCTTATACTCTTATATTGTGCATTATAATTACTTTATGACCATTGTAATATTATATGTTAATGTCAATCAATTTCTATAAGTTATATTATGAAAATATTGTGTTTCTTTCTCAAAATAATAAAATAATAAATTCATATTGTGCAAATATTATGTACATTCAAATTATCTGTTGTCAAATGCTGTGGTGTAAAATAATGAATTCGACACACTTTTAAAACAACTTAACAAATTTATTTACATCAACTTTAACAAATAACTTATTTACACTATTTACATTTAAATGGAACTAAAGAAAATAAACAAAAATAAGAAAAATAATAATACAAGATTTTTACACTGTTACTATTTCCATAATCATAAGTAGATAATTTATACATTTATTAAATGTTCTATCAATAACATTTAATTAAGTTTATGACTTTAAATTTTAATAAACATCATTTGTCATCAATTAATATAAGAAAAGGTTTATGTGAAATATCATTCATGTAGCATATATGTAAATAAATAAACTTTAATAATTAAAAATGCTATTTCACTTAAGTCTTACTGCTATTTATATTATAATGTACTAGTATGTATTAAATGTACCATTAATATTACTCAAAGATCAATTAATGTATAAACTGATAGAACTTTGTAATATAATAACAATTATTGATTATCACTGTTTATTTCATTCCGATATAATGTCATACCACATGTCTTATCAAAATATGCAATAGGTATATGTTCTTTTAAAAATAACATTTTAAATTATTCACTAATTTCAATTTTTATAAAGTATGATGTTAAATGAAATTCTATGATTCTTTTCTATTTAAATTATTACTCTTCTTTACTTGTTATTCTTATTCCTTCTTAAAAAACTTCTATCTACAAAAGTCATTTTAACCTTATTTAATTTCAGAAAAACAAATGACCAATTTCAAAATAAAATAATAACGATCCAAACTCTCTTATACCTCATCCTCTATATACAATAAGCCTTCAATCAAGATATAAATTTCTACATAAAATTAACTTACTTATCTAATAAAAATAAATAAAAATATAGACTTTATATACTTCTTACTAACTTTAAAAGAAAAATAAATAACTTACGCTAATAAAATCTAATTCCTAATATTGTAACAGAAACATTAAAATTTATTCACGAAAGAATCATATAATTATTTCTAGGTTCTCATATTACGTTGTACTAAATTTACATCATCAATTTAAAATATGCATATTAAAATAAAACTGCTATTATTAATCTTATGTGTGTATATTATTTAAACATTAATACATTCATTCAATAATCATATAACATTTGGTTGATCTAAAGAAAACATAGTAAATACATCAAATTATTATTATTATTACACAATTTTTACCATAAATGATACTTCAATGTACAGTCCGTCACACGATGTCCTCCAAGATTTCAGTTTTACAAAATAATTTCACATTTACACTCAACAATTATTCTTTAAAATATTACGTGTTGTATAATTATAAAATAAACTTTATGCAATAAAAAGTTATATTAATATTTAGTTATTATTTTAAAAAAAAAATGTAAATGTACCTTTCCTATCTTTCAATAAATTAATAATTAATTAAATATTTATGTTAGTCAATAAATAAAACATATTACATAACATCCAACGGTGTCTTCTTCCAGCTATAATTGTTCTTTTTCCTAGGTACAAATTTTCACCAAACATTACTTCCTTTTCCGGTACATCACGTGTTTTTTAAAAGTTTTTATGGAATAAATGAAAACGTTTTTTTTTTAAAAAAAAAATAAAATAAAAGTCAGTTCCACCATAAAACAAAATAAAATTAAAATAGTTTATAGGATCCATATTCTTTTCTTTATAGGAAAATTATTTTAAAGTTATTATTTTTTAGTATTAGTCTATAATTTATAAAGTTCTTGTTTAATTATTTTAATTGATTTGATTTGGATATCCACGTATATTTGATTTGCGCATTCCGTAACAGATATTTAGGTAAGATTACTTTTAAAGTCTTCTATACGACCAGCGTTCAGACTTTAATAATATAATAATTTTTATACAGGTATTTCTTTACTTATTAAATCTCCAATTTATTTGCCTTTTAAAACTGTCAGAATTTAGTCTTTTAAACCATAAAGACTTAACAAGGCAAGTATTTATGTAATCATTATTACTTACCATCTTTACTAAGTTATATACTTAGATTTATAATTCACAAATACTTTCTTCATAAAGAAGTATTTCTCATTCTTTTAAATATCTATTTTATAAAAATTAATTACCATCAGCTTTTAAAATTATATAAGGTCCAACGTATTATTTTTATGCATCTAGAAACTCTCCAAGTTAATCCAGCGTTTGTTAAATTTTTAGTATAAAGTCTCCAATATATTTTATCCTCATACGATGTCTTCATGATTATTTGATAGTAAATTGAGCTTTAATAGGAAAACGATCAATAGGGAACTATAATAAATTAACACTGCATATTTATCGGTAACTTTTATAAATTATTTTAAAAAACTACTCTCTTATAATTTTAAAACGATTTTGAGAGCGTCTATAATTACTTAGCTATTTCTAATAGCACCTTTTACTTTAAGAATTTCAATCACAAGTCCCCTCCGAACAATTGAACCTTGGTTTTATACCGGAAGAAAACTCCCACTTGATTGGTGAATTAAACAATCGACTTGCTAGCTTATTTACATATTTTACCAACAAGATAGAATTAAAAATAAATAATGACTTATTTAATATTTATTATTTATCACATTATTAAATTCTTAAATCAATCTTTATCATTTATTTAAATCCATTAAACATTTTTTAAAATATACTTTCTTACTTTACTTTTAACTTTTATAAGATTATTTTTATAAACAAACTAAGTCTATTTTTATTCGTTATGTTTTTAAACAGTATTTTAAAAATCAGATTTAATATTTCACATTAATTATTTTTATTTTTATCTCATGATAGCCAATATAATATTTATAAATTTTATAACAGAATTTTTAAAATAGCTTTGCAACTTTACTAAAAAAAACTCCCAAGCATGTGTGTATGTGTCTAATTAACATCTGTTTTTACAACAAAGCTACAGACGCTTGTAATAATCTAAAAATAAACTAACAATTCATTTTTTAAAAATAAATATTTTTTAAAATAAATAATATCTTATAACAATTTTTAAAATAATAATTCGATATTATTAAAATCAAATATTAATCTTCTATTATGTACTACTAATAATTAAAATATTTATATTCATTTATTAAATATTAATTTTTATCAACAATAAATATATGCATTTAATTTTAACTTGTCTTTTTAAAACTTTAACTTTAAACATTTATTTATTAAATTTATTAATGCAGTATTGATCATGGCCAGTTTTCCCAACCATATACTATTATCATTCCCATTGAAATGTCTCTCTCAAACATCAGCACAATTTTCACATATCAAATACTCATGAATTACTTTAGTTACACTTTTTAAAAGATTGTTATAAACAAAATTAACATCATATAGTTAAATATATCTTAAATTTAAAATTTTTTAAATATATATATATATATATATATGTGTGTGTGTGTGTGTGTGTGTGTAATATACAAATCAATATATATATATATAAAAAATACAGTACAATTTACATAAATTATATTATTATTAGAAGTACTTTCGACTATACATTTTTTAGTCTTTATCAACTATATAACATTGAATAATTAAAATGAGACAACCTTTAACAATACCCATAGTTCAATTCAGATTTCCCACAATTCTGTTATCTTAACATTTGATGACTGGCAATTCATTAACATTTGATGATTTTTTGAAATCAACATAACCTCTTTTATTTTACGTTTATTATGACAGCGTTCAATTTGAATAATTTTCATATTTTTATAATCAAATTTAAATCCATATTGACAAGATTTATTATGATCAAATATAACAGATGATGAAAGTTTATTTACATCTATTCCAGATTGTTTCTCTTTTTGAATTCTATTAAATAAAAGCATATGCTCTTTTATTCTCTTCTCAAATGTACATTTAGATTCACCGATGTATTGTAAAGCACATCCACATCTTAATTTATATGTAATAGAATTTTGATTAAACTTTGAATTTTGAATTTTAGAGTTATTGAGTAATCTATTTATGTTATTTGTTGAGAAAAAAGCAATATGACACAAACCATTATAAATTCTCTTAATAAACTTGACCTGCTCATCCGATATAAATGGCATTGAAATCCATTTCATTTTGATATTTATATTTTTAATTTTATTATGGTGTTGATTTCTTTTAAATCCTTTAATAATATTAATAATAGCATTTTTATAATATCCAATCTTTAACAAGTCATTAACAAATAAATGTACATTTTTAATCTTATCACTAGAATATTTGCACAATTTTTCATTTCGAAATAAGAATGATTTCAATCCGGACAGCTTATGACATATAGATACATATGATTCATATGGAATAACACTTCTAGTTTCAATTGGTTTAATTAACATAAGATTATCCAAACTCTAATCATTAAGTGTAACTTGAATATCCAAGAATTTTATGGAATTGTATTTCTCTTTGGTTATAATTATATCCTTAATCTCATTTAACTCATTAAATAAATTGATTATTAATTCTTGTTTGGAATTAGTAATCAATTTATTTAACGAGTTAAATGAGATTAAGGATATAAAGTGGGTTATAACCAAAGAGAAATACAATTCCATAAAATTCTTGGATATTCAAGTTACACTTAATGATTACAGTTTGGATTATCTTATGTTAATTAAACCAATTGAAACTGGAAGCTTTATTCCATATGAATCACATGTACCTATGTGTCATAAACTGTCAGGATTGAAAGCATTCTTATTTCGAAATGAAAAATTGTGCAAATATTCTAGTGATAAAATTAAAAATGTACATTTATTTGTTAATGACTAAAGATTGAATATTATAAAAATGCTATTATTAATATTATTAAAGGATTTAAAAGAAATCAACACTATAATAAAATTAAAAATTAAAATATCAAAATGAAATGGATTTCAATGCCATTTATTTCAGATGAGCATGTCAAGTTCATTAGGAGAATTTATAATGATTTGTGTCATATTGCTTTTTTCTCAACAAATAACATAAATAGATTACTTAATAACTCTAAAATTCAAAATTCAAAGTTTAATCAAATTTTTATTATATATAAATTGATATGTGGATGTGGTTTACAATATATTGGTGAATCTAAATGTACATTTTGAGAAGAGAATAAAAGAGCATATGCTTTTATATAATAGAATTCAAAAAGAGAAACAATCTAGAATAGATGTAAATAAACCTTCATCATCTGTTACATTTGATCATAATAAATCTTGTCAATATGGATTTAAATTTGATTATAAAAATATGAAAATTATTCAAATTGAACGCTGTCATAATAAACATAAAATAAAAGAGGCTATGTTGATTTCAAGAAATCGTCAAATGTTAATGAATCGCCAGTCATCAAATGTTAAGATAACAGAATTGTGGGAAATCTGAATTGAACTATGGGTATTGTTAAAGATTGTCTTGTTTTAATTATTCAATGTTATATAGTTGATAAAGACTACAAAATGTAAGTCGAAAGTACTTCTAATAATAATATAATTTATTTAAATTGTACTGTATTTTGATATATATATTGATTTGTATATTACATATATTGTGGAATGAATGATCTTTTAGAATGTTTATTCCTGCTGTCACAGTCAACAATAATTCCTGCACATTTCAATTGTACACCTTGTTGAAGATTGCCAGCAGCTAGACCAATGGTTGGTCATCTTAAACAGAATAGTTAAGATTTAGCTATACATTTTTGCTGTTAACACTTGATAATATTGCAACTTAAATTATTTAAGAGAAGTTTTAATTTAACTTCCTTCTTTATCTTTATGTTCTCTTCTTTTTAAAAGAGAAGTTTTTATTTTCATTAAATGTTTAAGGGTAAAAAAAAATAAAAAAAATTGTATTATTTTATTATACACTTGTTGTCACTTCAGCAGTTCTTTCAAAAATATTTCTCTGTAGTTCTATTTTGTTTTCTTCTCATTTACATGTCTGTTAAAAGGAAAATTTTAAAAATGTGTTTATTTTATTATATTTTATAAATTAATTCAAAAGAAATTAAATAAACCTTTTAATTAAACCAAAATAATCTCTGGAATTATTTAAAGAAAAAATAATAATAATTTGTTTTTCTTTCTCTGACTGAACTTGATGTAATATGCAATTGTTTTTTAGGTTAAGCACAATTTATCTAAATTAGTGTTTGGAAACAGAGGAAAACTAATACATAAAAACAAAAACTATATAATTACTAAGGTAAAAAATAAATGGAATTATATAATCACATCATTCAATTAATTTGGATACAAGTGTCAAGTATACAAAGTACTAATGTGATGATCAAGTCATCTAGCAGAAACTTTAATTAGGTCCACCTACTATATATTTTCTACCAAAATATAAGGTTACAACATATATATATATATATATATATATATATATATATATATATATATATATATATCATCACTACTGCATGAATAGAGAATTTGATCAAAAAAATCTAAGTAAACTAGATGCAGAATTAAAACCTCTTATTGATGAGTGCCATAAATCAGAAACTAGTCTGAAAATATCGATAGAACAGCATTGAATAATGATGTAATAAGCACTACTATCAAGAATCTATTGATTATTCAGACATATAATAGATTAAAGATTCATCATATAATAGGTGACAGATTTAGAGTAGAATGAATAGATTTTGTTTCTGATACAAATTACTTTATTATATTTTTAATCTTGTTACATGACTTTTTGAAATTATTTTGTAGATTTCCACATTGTTATATCTCTAAGTTTTCAACATTTTTTATAAATATAGCTTTATTTAATCTTTGTAAAATTATGAAGGAGACATAAAAAAATTCATTACACAAAATATACAGTTATTTATTCATAATCTGTTGATATATTTTTATTCCAATACCATGTATGTTTTTAAACAAGTCTTAAACTGTGAAATCTCTAATTGTACTATTATATTATTATGATTATTATAGCTAGCTTAAAACTATAATAAATGCAAAAAAATGTTTATAGGACACTTTTTCTTCTTTTTTTATTCACTTATAAAACTGATTATTTCTGAAGTAAGATCAGTCATTGGCTCAATAATCATAGAAGTATAATATCTATCTTAACAGTGGTGATTGGTGAATCATAGCACAGTCATGTATTTGATTCATAGTTAGCACATTGACACTTACCTGATCAATCAAGATTAACTTGGAAGTCACTTGAACTGTGACTGTTCTTAGTTGGATGATTAACTGTATTATTTGAGAGCAGATTTCTTAAAGGCAATTTTAGGTTTCAGCTGAAATTTTTAACTATTTGAATATTTTTTGAACATTTTCCTAGAATTAATTTTTGTGCTCACATTGCTTTTTTCTATCTTTAAAAGTGTTTTCTATTCTATCTTCTGCATGACATTTTGTAATCATATTACTTACTGTTACTTTTTTTTAACTAAGAGATTGTGAAATAGATTTATTATTATCTTTATCACTATCATTATTATAAGCTCTAGAGGGAAAGTAATTATTTGCGATCATGTAATAGCATTTTTTAAAATGACCTACCACTTATTAGACTGCTCAAAAATACATTCATCGATAGTAATAGTGGATTCTATTTACTTCATTGTTGCTTACTCATCTTCTTTCCAGATATTATACATTTTTCTAATAAATTAGATTATTTTATGAGATATTTAAAATAAGACAATTATAACTTGGATAACTGCTTCAAAGAAAAAAGGCAGATGTGGTCTGATAAAGTATATACTTCCTCATATTTCCTACTATGCACAGAGTTATCAAGTATTTTTACCAAGGCCTCAGTTCACAAACATAAATATTTTATTTTTTTAGTATCCAATATTTATTTTCTTAGAAAATGCCATAGACTGAACAATTCTGATTTTTAATTTAAAAGATGCTTCTAATATAAAAAAAAATATTTCCCAAGTTTTTTATTGCAACTCTGCCCACTATTAGTCTGAAAAATATATTGACTGCTGTACCCTTTGCTAAAAGTGAATGATACAAGAAAGAAAAGCTGTCACCACTTTAATACATCCATGATTAAATTTGACATTGGTTGCTGGTGTTGCTATCAGAATTTTTATTTTCTCACATTTATCTTATCACATTGTTTTTAACTTCTATATCTTCATCTATTGAATGCAGTGTCTTTTGCATACATTAGTTTGTTGATAATTCTTTTATCAAGTCTGAATCAACATTTTCTTTGTCTAATTTTTTTAGTAAGTTCTTTTATTTCCCCTATGCTTTTGTCATTTTGGGAAAGCTCTGATAATCAAAAAATGCTAGATGAAAGATCTGATTAAATCCTTATCCAATACTATCTTACCCAAATATCCTTGGACTGTTTTTTAACTTATGCCTTTTACCAGTTAGGAGCTTTTTGGATTTTTTTGAAGAGTATACCTGGCCTTTTTGTATCTAATGTATCTTTTCTAAAAAGCAGTCCTTTTTTTTATTTCTTGCTATACTATCAAGCAACCAACTTAAATTGGACATTTTTTAAATTTTTTTCATGTGATCTTCTGTTGGTCATCTAATATTTTTTTCTCATTATATAGCCAGTATACAATTGGAATAGCTAGAGACAATATGTAATATTTACTTAATATCATCAATTTAATGGACAGATATATTTTCAAATATATTGTATATTCCCAAGTTATATTTTCAAATATACTGTATATTCACACATTATATCATTTTTAAACACAATGATCACAATTATAAGACTCTAATATTGAAATTTACCATTCATAAAAATAATAATTTAAATATATAACTTATGCATAATGCAATGTTTAAAATTTTGTAAAACTTTACTAGAACAGTAAATATTAACAGGATGATTAAAGTTATAAACTGCAAGCTTCCAGCAAGCAAAAATTTAAATTTGTGTGTGGTTTATAAATCCAATACTATTAAATTTCTCACTATATTTAGTAATCTGTTAGATGACTTTTTTTAAAAAAATAACATTTGAATTTCAACTTTCAAGGCTTTTACAAAATTAAATGAATATTGAACTTAGATTTTTAATTGTTAATAAACTTAAGTATATTGATGATTCACGTAATAGATACAAATATTGCCCATTGATATTCTCTCATTAAACCATTTATATAACTTAGACTAGATAACTTATCTGTATCATTGAACAGGTAATAATTTTTTTAAAGTTATAAATATGCATTTTTAATATTCATTTTCAATGATATGGATGGCTGAAAAGTTGGAGGTTGGAGCAGATTGAAGCCTGTCCATTAAAGTGTGAAGATTTGATATCTTAGTATAAACTGACCTCAATGAAAAAATTAAAAGACTGAAGTGGAGTTGGGCTGGACATATTGCTAAAAGAGATGATAATAGATGGCCAATTGAAATTTTAAACTGGATGCCAAGAGATTGTAAAAGACCCAGAAAGAGACCATATGTGAGATAGGTGGATGAAATAAGAAAGTGTGCAGAGGTGATGAGGAAAAGAGAATCTAAAGATAGGAAAAGATGGTTTGAACTTGGAGAGACCTTTATCCTGCAGTGGATTCACAATGGTTGTTGATGATGATGATGATGATGATGATGCTATATATATATATATATATATATGGGAGATGATAATATGGACCAACTGATGAGTGCTGGTTTAGCATGAAATACGGATATTGGTGATTATTTATCTTTTCTACATGTGTGTGGTCATGTGTATCAGTTGTATGAGATAGTGTGGATAGTTGAAGAATACTTAAAATTCTGAGTTCAAATTTCCTATATTTACAATTAAGCTCCAGGTTTGTGAACAGTGCCTGGTTTTCAAATATTTATGCATTTTAAATAGCTTGATATCATATAAAAAAGCTATATATTATATATTAATAGATAAAAAAACTCATTAGTTTAATGTATAATATCTTTTCCAACAAAAAAAATTATAAAACTGGTAGTTCATCTATTTGAATTTAGAAATATAGAATATAGGTCAATTACTAATGCACAATAGGAATTACTATATAAGTTGTGGAAATTTGTTTTTAAAATAATAAGTAGAGTAGTTTCTGTATATAGTAATAATTGATGATATATCTTTGCTAATATAATTAATAGAGACATACCAAAATTTTATTATAATCATGTTAAATGTCTTATAGCAAAGTGTGACAAATATGTTGTATCTTAGTGCTAATAGACTGGAAGCTATTAATCAATTATTTTATGTAGATAAAACTGTACTTTTTTCTATTGATGAATTGCAATTTGCTTGATAAAACAATATTTTATATAAAGATCAATTTCTTCAATATCTAATATGCTAGACTGGGCAGTTTTATGCTCAACTTGATCTTATTTTATATATATCTATAAACTTTTCTCAGATGTTGATCTTTTCAATAATCAAATATATAGCGTATATGTTACATATATCTAATGAAATATTTCAACCAACATATAAATTGATTTCTTTGTGAATTCAGTTATTGAAGAAAATGTTGAAAGTAATGTTTAAAAAAATCCTTTTTTCCTTATAAATAGTCAAGATAATTTAAGATCTCTACCAAACAAAAAATAATACAGTAGCAATGCTAAACAAGAGTTATAACAAGTCTTATTCGAGTGCTAAAATTGCATTTTATCGACTAGTTTAATGTACGTTTATATACATGAAAATAGGCCAATATATTTGCTAATATTAATTTTGGTCATACTTTGTCAAAGATATACCATAATGAAAGCCTGGATAGCAAAATAATAAATATTGTTTTAGACAAAATTTTATTACTCTTGTAGAATTTATTTTATTACATATTATTTATAGTTTATACATATATTATAATTTATTCTTACATATATCAAATAGAAGATTAAAATTAGTAGCATTGTAAAATTAATAGCATTATAACCAAGCCTAGAGACTCAATCCATCTTGAAGCACACAGAGTTTATAAAATTTCATGTAACATTTGTAAAGCTTTCTATATAGGTATGAGTAATAATCACATCAATGCCAGAAGAGATGAAAATATTAATCTAGTTAAAAAACACTCATTATCATCAGTACTATCTCTCCATGCTATAGATACAGGTCATAGTATTGAGTTTTCTAATATGAGAATTCTATCCAGATATGACACTTCAACAATATTAGATCAGAAAATCCATTGACATTTTTAAAACGCCAGTTGATATATGATACATGCAAATTATCTTCTATTTGGAATTTTTCTTAAAAAAACGTATTATTTTAAATAATTTGTCATGTTCATTATAGTTACACATCGATGTTTATAGCATCTTTACAATTATTTTATATTTTTTTTACCCAGTTGATGACTAGTGTGATCTGGTCAAAATTTTGGTTTATAGATTTTTTTTCAATAAACTATACACAAATGTAGTTGGATATTTTACACACACACACACATATATATATATTCTTAGAGATCTTATTTATGAGCTAAAAAAATTATAGTTAATTTAGTCATTGCATTTTTACTTTTTCTATTATTACTCTTAATATAATCTTCATTATTTGCTTGTTTTTATTATTTTTTTCAAATTTAAATTATCTTTATAATTTTTAATTATTATCAATCCTTTAAGAAATAAAGGTTTTCCACATTTAATGCAGTTATTTTTCCATATCTTTTTACCTATTGTAGTTTTTATTTACTTTAATTGTTCATTTGTTATCATCTCTTCTATGAATACATCTATCTCATTTCAGTCTCCACTGTCTCAAAAAAGTCAACAGTATATGGTGATGGTACAAAATGGTTTAGAGCCACAAAACATACAGATTATAGTAGTTGGTACAAGGGCACCACTAGGCCTATATCTAGCACTAGACCAAGAAGATTATTCTATGATCATAGTGTTTATTTATATATGTAACACAGCCTCAAAAATATTTATAGCATACTCTTTCATGGACTCTAATAATTACAGTAAATTCTCTCTCCAGAGGACAATTTTTTGTCAATAGTATAGTTATATATTGAAATAACAAGAGAGACACACAAGTATGATTATACAATAATCTTTATTATACTTTTCCTTTTTATTTCTCTTCCCAATTATCTCTCACTGCAATCTGAACTAGCTCAATTTATTTTAAAATAAAGTACTTTCCAATTAATGCAATCACTTATCAATTGTTTAATGATGCTATTATTCTATCATTATAATAATCTTTCCTGAGGAAATACATCCATCATTAACCTATGACCAACAAAGGTCCAACATTATAATTAGCACCCCATCCAAATAGGAATGACTGTCCAGGTGTATTATATAATAGTCAAAAAAAATATATAGATTAACTTAAAACCTCTCCCTTGTTATTGTTAAAATATTTAATCTTAGCTATTAAATGACAGCATAAGTGTCTTTTGTTTTCTTATGTTCATTGATTTTAATTTTACCTCCACTTATTACAATATAAACATCTTGTGTTTCTTATAGTTGAAATGTAAACTGACTATAACCTACTTTTTATCTCTCCACACTTGAGCAGTTCACATTTGTGAAACCAAAATCTATATATAGCAAAGATAATAAAATAAAAAATATATAAAAATATGAAATCAGTATAAAAATCTACCCAATCCAAAATTATGTCAAAAATAATGAATATATTTTTCAAAATAACCCCATACTCTATTGTTGAAACTTTTACAAATCTACAGTAGCTTATATACATAGAACACAACTGATTGAGTCTATAATTGTATTTTTCTAATCCCAGTAAAAAAAGTTCACTTTATAAACAGTTACTCACTTGTTGATCTGCTGTTAATATGGATTAAATTGGTGTTGTCCATCCATTTCCTGAAATACTGGGCAGCTACCAATCTATCAAATTTAATCAGAAGGTACTGTCTATGGGTTGACATTTTTCTGTAAATTCTTGAACAAATCCTCTAAGTCATCTTGCTTCTGAACACTCCCTCAGCTAACTAGTTGGCTTTACTTTTTCAAAGATGAAACTTCCTCAGCATACTTCAGGTATGGTTTGGGAGACAGCTTTCCCTGGGAAAAAATTCTTTGATTCTTTCTAGCCAGAGAACATTTTCATAGCAACTTGCAGCAATAACTTTCATTGAAAAGTTTTAATAATCAAATCTTTGAACAAGAAAAGACAATTCTTTCTCTCTCTCTCTCACTCTCTCTCTCTCTTTCTCTCTCTACAATTTTAATTAATTTTATTTTCCAAATAGGATTTGGCACCATTTTGGTTTATTTTTATCAAATAATTGTCACTTAATTTTCTGTCCTTTTTTCTTTTGGAATTTTTAATTTTAAAAAGTTCTTGATTAATTAATGAAATTTACAATGAACAGACTCTTACAACACTTTTAATTACAAATTGGTATTTAGTTTGGGTTTCAACTATAGAGTCTAATTGTGACCTTTTATAATTCCCCCAACCCACCATTTCCCAAGAATTTTAATAAAAAAAGTTTTTACTAAAAAACTTATAATTCAAGACAACTATTTTATCTTGAACTATAATCAACTTAAATATTTTTTTTTAAAAGATCCTACTTGAAAGCCTGATTTTTTAGTGAAATTAAAAAAAAAAATTTACTAGATTAATTATAAGATATATTAAGTAATTTTATAAAATTCTACTTATAAACTAATGCAATAACTATGAAATTAAATATATATTTATCTACATATGAGATGGCAGAAAATACTACCTCAATATATTTGTTTTCTCAACTGTATATTTTGCTTTTGATTCTTTCTTTTAACATTCATATCTCTATTTTTGGCTGTGTAATCTGAAATTTACATATTTCTTTTATTATTAAACAACTGATTCTCAAGTCTATGCATAATAACTATATTAAAAATCTTTATTTTTGAACATATATACTTACATATTTTTTTAATATTATGATATTTTTATCAAAGAAAAATATGAATATATTTTTATACATCTTTGTATTCAAGATAATTATTGTCAACCAACAATATTTTTGATATATGTGATTTCTATGCACATAGTGTAAATAAGTTATATATTTCTTATAAAAGGCTTTAAACTAATAGTGACCAACATCAATGGATGCTAAAAAATAAGTGTAATTGATAGAATATATTTTCCATATTATTTTTGAAGATTTTAATATTATATAAAGAAAAAATATATATTTCTAGTTAAAACATTATGTATACATAAATAACATTAGAAGCAAATGTCTGAAATCTCAGATGTCTTAAAGTTAATAAATAATTTAAAACATTAAGAAAGGATGTTGAACTATTTTTATTTTTAAAAAAAAGAGAAGCTAACAACAGCCCCAGAAGAATAATGATCATAATATTTTTTATAAAAATGTAATAATTACTTTTTTTGTCAGATTGCAATATTTTAAACAAATTTTATTTCTTAAGATCATCTGTCTTGAAGCTAAATTATTACTTCTATAATTTATGTGACTATTACAGCATAGTTTCAACACAGATATTAAGTCTGAGACATTATTTGGTTGGAATATTCTGGCCAATGACTCATTTTCACTTTCTAACCAACTGTTTACTAGTGTTTTATTTAACTATTTAGACAATGTCTTATCATAATATAAATTACAAATGTTATTTACTTTGTATAATGTACCCATGATGTGCAGTTCAAAACCAGATGTGATAAATCTGAGATTTTGGTTTCATATAGTGGGTCCTTAACAAATCCAGTTTTTATAACTATTGTAGGACATTAGTTATATGGTTGAAATAATCTTTGTCTGTCAAAAAATTAAATACAAACTTTAACTAACTGTTCACCATTTTTCTATTTATTTACTTATGCATTGTGAATTATATATAATACATAAGATCAACTGCTGGTAGGTTTATATATATATATATATGTGTGTGTGTGTGTGTGTGATCTTATAATTGAATATTTATAAATACAGTAATTAGAAATATGTAAAGTAATAACTTTAAAAAAATGTATCCACTTAGGAGTGCTTTTGACTAACCTTGTAGTCTTTGTCAACTAACACATTGAAAGACTAACCTTCCTACAATTCCATGATCTTAACATTTGTTCCTATCTGTTAATTAAGACTTGTTTGTATTTGTATATTAACAGGCTTTCTTTATTGTCCTTTTGTTATTTTTTAAATTTGCAATATTTTTGCGTTACTATAATTGAAGTTAAAACCATAAATACATTAATTATGGTCATAAAATGGATATGTAGGTGTGGTAGTAGATATATAGGGAAATCAAGATGTACTTGCTGTTATTTAAAAGGGTTCAGAAAATGAAACAAAATTGCAAAGTAAATAATAATGTTTTAGCATCTGTTTTTACGACCATAATAAGTCATGTATTTATGGTTTTAAATTTAATTATAATAACGTAAAAATATTGCAAATTGAAAAAAATAACAACAAAAGGAAAATAAAGGAAGCTATGCTAATATACAAATACAAACAAAACTTAATAAACAGACAGGCAGCAAATATTAAGATCACAGAATTGTGGGAAGGTAGCCTTTCAAAGTGTTAGTTGACAAAGACTACAAGGATAAACGAAAGGGCTTTTAAGTGGATAAAAAAAATTAACATTATTACTTTACATATTTCTAATTACTGCATTTATAAATATTTAATTATAAGATTACATTTGATTTGAAAAAATACAGATATTGAATTATATATATATATATATATATATATTGCCTATATTGAATTATATATATATATATATATATATTGCCTAAGCCTAGCAACTAAAAAACAAAACGTTTTTTTTAAGCTTAAAATTTATCTATCTCCAGGTGACAGATTTATTAGCCAACTTAAATAGCCATTCAGTTATTAGTTAGATAATCGATTATTTAACTATATTTAACTAAAGGCACAAACAAGGATGAAATTATACAAGTTTCTTCATCTGTAACTGTACTAGCCTGGCGGTACTAACTTTTTAGTGCCATTTATGGATCTTTGCATTTCACTATTTAAAGACAGTTTTATCATTAAAATATTTATTAAATTACTGTTTAATTTACAAACCATTGCTTTAATAATTTTTGAATTCAGAGAATCATCATTTCAGAACATACTTCAGTCTGAATACTGATTTGAAATTACGGTCTTTTATTTAGTTCTTTTCTCTTACTTTTTTTTTATATATCTAATGGTCAAAGAATGTCAGAAGCAAATGAAAAACATATTACTAATGTAAAGCAGTCTTTATTTTATGATTAAATCTTAATTCTACAAAGTCTAATGAGTAGTTTCAATTTAGCTTTTAACTTTTTTATAGCCTTTCCAATAAGTACAAAAACAGATTTTTCAAATGATTTCTTTTAGTTTAAATAATATAAAACGAAGTTATATATAAAAAATGTACTGTACTTATCCTGGTCTATTTCTTTATTTTATTAAAGCTTTCAATATTCCAAATATTTTATATATCAATGTTAATAAAATAAATTTATAAATATTATATAAAAAATAAATACAAAATGCAAGATAAGATTTTTGCATAATATTATGCAAGAATCACATTATAATAATAGACAATAAGAAAAACATGAATTTTATAATTAGTGATTTAAGTTTAAAATGAATATAAGAAAATATGATAATTTGATGTTAAAAAGTAAAGGAAAACAAAGTATTTGTTAAAACGGGCAAAACTCTCTATATGTATTGCCACTCGGTGCAAGCCAGAGTAATCAATGGATGCCAGAAGGCTTGTGCATAAATTCACATTTAGTGCCTATTCATCCAATATCTCCAGACTAGTTTCTGGTTTGTGGTCTTCATCAGTAAGAAGCCTTGGATTTGAGAGCACTGCACCTAGATTTGAGGATCTAATGCAACCCTCCAGCAGCCAACTTTTATCTCTATTTAATTACAAAAAATAGAAAAAAGTAGCAATGAAACTTTTAGAGAAAGTAAAAGACTAATTATGAGAAGCAGAACTTAGTTTTATAAACAATGTAGATAAAAAGACCAAGAATGATGACATATACAATTCTATATCTAAAATTAAACTAATATATTTTTTAATATTGTATAGAATAAATATTGATGAATAAAAAAATATAATTTCCAATTAAATAGATTATAATGAAAACTAGAATAAATATAGCAAAAAAAAAAAACAAAAAACAATGTGTTAAAAAAAATGTTACTAAATAAAAACATTATAATGAATGATATACAAAAATTCAGCATTTGAAGTTTATATAGAAGAAAACAATTTCCATATATTAGAATGGATATATATGATATGAGAGAAATTGAAACTGATAATATCTGGATGAGTCTCAAATGGTAGAATGAATGAGGTAAATATATGAATATAAAAAATTATTGAAATAGAAAGATTTGATAATTGGATGTGGAGAAGAACAGCTGTAAAAGAAACGCTTCAAAAAATTACAAAATATATCATAAATAAGTAGATAGATAGATAAATTTATGGAAAATTGGATGGGAAGGAAGGCTGGATAAATAATCAGAAAGATAGATTTATTATAGTAGTCTCACTTTTCATGTTGTCTTAAATAAATTAAGATTTTAACATGCAATATAAATTCATATTTTGTTTCATAGGTAGCACTTCATTTTATCTTAGATCAGTGGGATAAAAACTATTAACATATCCCATTAGTCAATAAAATTATTTCTAATAGATTTTCTGAAGAAATTCTATACAACAGTTGGGTGATGAGAATTTAACATTTTTCTTTCTTGTTTATTTTCTACCTAAGATTAGTTTAAACCTATTCACTGATTAACCTTTTGAAAATCATAAATCAGCTACTTGAAGAAAACATATTAAGCTGTGACTGTAGTCAACAAAAAAATCCATATTTTGTCTGATCTGATTCCAATGCTCTGATCATAGGCATAGAAAAAAGATATGATAATTGTTCTACCATGAGAAGATGTCTTTTACACATGCACAAACCAAAAGCATGTTTAATAAATAATATATATGTTATAAATGAAGAATATTGATTATAAAACCTTGAGTTTTTCAAATACATATATACATTAATATAGTAAGAGATATATATACAATAAAAATTTTAATTATTATAAAGTGATGATAGGCAAAAGTTTGTCAGCATATAAAATATATAACATTATAATAGGAATTAGCATATCATGAGACAAAGTGAACTATAAAATTTAGCTTTGGATTTTTATATAATTGTTTAAGTATGAATGCAATTATATACCATTCATACAATACTCTTCACTTTTTTAGCCTATTTGAACTAATAATTTTACTAAATTAAGAAGATGCATTATCTTTTGTCATTTAATCTTTCTCAGTTATAATTGTCATGTATTTAAAGCACTAATATGCTACTGAAAATGTGAATGTTAAATATATATATTAAATATTATTTAGTTGTTTTTTATTTACTGATGCATATGTATAAAATAGCTTTATAATATACTTTGTACATTTATTTTTATATCACTGTAATAAAAAATTAAAATTATGTAGATGTTTTTAATTAACTTTATGGCATCTGATTTCAAAGTTTGCTCTACCTAAAAGATACAGTTGCTAACTTCATGTTAGCTTATTTAAAGAGTAGATTTTTTTCCCTTCACTTTTTTTGCATAAATATATTTTAAATGAATAAAAACATTTTAATTGCTACTTTCAAAGAAAAATGAAGTCACAAATTAAGGAGAATTATTGGATAAGCTCTTTAAAAACATATTTACATTAATTAGGCTTACTAATTAATGGATGGTCTCTGAAATGCTGACATTGGCAGAATGCACATAAAGGTTTCTATAATGAAATTTACTTTGCCACTTCTACTGCTCAAATTCACATGATCTCCTAAGAAACTAAACCCTTGATAATTATGTAATAGCAAAAATTTCCTGAACTATTTACTTTTTCTCTTACATTTTAAAATGTACTTATTTTATATCTTACTTTATAGAGTTTAGTACAGAGCATAAGCTCTTTGGATTAATTTTCGGTTTTTTCACTTCTGATGTTTGAGTATAACTACTCAAGTTTATCTCATTTATTGGTTAATGTGTATTTTTATATTTTTTTTTTAATATGTATATAAAAAATTAAATTTAAAAAATGTTACTTATCTAAATCATCATTACCACCATTTGTAACTATTATTAATCCACTGCAGGATGAAAGTCTATTCAAGTTTAATCCAATTTCTCTGATTTCTCATTTCTCTTCTCCATATTAGATCAACAAATTTCCTTATTTCATCTACCGATCTCACCCTTGGTTTCTTTCTAGATCTTTTACAGTATCTTGGGGTCTAGTTAAAGCTTTCAACTATCCATACACTATAAACAATTTCTAGAAATATATCCAGTCCAACTATACTTTTGTTCAATTGTTGTAATGATTTCAATAGTACCTGTTTATTCTCTCACTCATGTATTGTGTTTAACAAACATCTCTTCATACTTTATTGAGTTTATATGCTTATGAAAAATTGAAAAGTCTTTTTTTTTTTGTAATTTTGCCCAGAAATTATTAGATTTTAAGTAGCTTGTTATGCTAATATTAAGCATATAATAATTTAGTTATAAGCAAATTGATGCATTATAATATTTGAAGTTTATGTTTTTAAGTCAGTACTAACTCTTTCTAAGCTATTGTACATTAATTTTTAATATTATATATTAAAATAGTTGCCTGTCTCATTTTATAATAAAAAAATATAGAAGTTGGCAATCATGAGTTGAATTCAGATTTCACGAATTTAGACGTGGATTTTTTTATTAAATTAAGGTTTCTATTTAGGCACACACATACATCAATAAAGGTATATATGTGTTAAATAAAATAGAATTAATTTTAAATTTAGTTTTAATATAAAAAAATTAATTTGGTGCAATTGAGTAAATTTGTTTTAAAATGTTACATTATGTAAACAAAGTTTAATTAAATGCAAGTAAAGGATAAAATTGATTTAAAAATTTTTTTGATAAAATAGCTTATCTCAGTACTATGGAACTGATTTCTTTTACTAAGCTTTTCTTCAAGTGTGCAAATATTCAAAATTATTTTTGAAGATCAAGATAGCTAATTGTTATTTGTAAATGTGTTGATTACTTATCTAAAAGATTGTATAAATATGAGTGATTAAAATAATTACTCTAGTAATTGCATAACTAACTAGATTCAGAAAATAACTTTATGTTTCGTCTTTCTGGGCATGAAACCCACAACCATCAGAATATTTATCTCTAGTTGCTTAATTAAGTCCTTGCTGTGACAACCAATTTCATATATATAAATTTTAATGGTAAATACAGTATTATACTTTAAATTCTTTTGTAGAGCTTTCAATTAAGTGGTAATCCTCATCAGCTTTAACTGAATTTCAAATTTTTTTAAACTTAATGTTACGTATATTTTCATAAGCTGTGTATGGCCGTATTTGCAACTTGCCTATTAATAACATCATCCTTATATTTATCAATCAAAATTGCCTCTTTAATTTTCCTCTTTTTATGATTTCTTTCTTCCATTCATATTTTTATTTCACTACTATTAAATGTAAACCTATAATTACAAGTCTTTTCATGGTCAAAGAATACTGAAGCTGTATTAAATTGACTATTTGCATTATTTTTAATTCGATTATATAATAATTGATGCTCCTTCAATCTTTTCTCCACAGAACATCTCGATTCACTGATATATAATTTCTGACATCCACATGAAATCTGATAAATTATATTACTTCTTTGCAATTTAGGAATTATACTCTTAGAATTATTAATCAATCGATTAACATTTGGAGGAACACAAAATGAAATATTATACTTTTCTTTAAATATATTCTTAATTAATTTAGATTGCATGTTATTTATAAATGGCATAGATATCCATTTTTTATTATCTAAAGTAACATTGCAAACACTCTTCTTATTATTAAATGAATTTACTGTACACAAGATTTGGTTTTTATCATAACCAACCTTTAAACGTTCATTAGCAAAGAGTTCAATATTTAAAATTTTATCACTCTTATATTTACATAATTTATCATTGCGATGCAAAAATGATTTCAGACTTGCCATTTTATGTATCATTGGAACACGTGATTTAAAATGAATATATCCTCTTTCTCCAATAGGTTTAAAAATTAATTTATAATTTAAATCAGTAGCATCTCTAAATATTTGTAAATCCAAAAATTTTATTTTTCCATTTTGTTCATTCTCAATAGTCCATTTTAAATTGTTTAAATTATTCAGATTATATAAAAGAACATCAATAATGTCTTTAGGACCACAAACAAAAACATCATCAACATATCTAGTATAAATTTTAATATCTTCAAAATTATAAGAATTAAATATAATATCTTCATATTTTGACAATGTAAAATTACAAATTTGTGCTACCATAGGTAATCCCATTGGCCATCCTTTACCCATTTTATAAAACCTATCATTATATGTTGCAATAATATTATCACTTATAAATTTTAGTGATTCAATAATAAAATTTATTAAATGTTTATTTATAGACATATTAATTAGTTCAATTTCAATTAAATTTATAGATTCAAGATGATCAATTGATCCATATAATTCTGTTACGTCCAATGAAGCTAACAGATCATTATCATTTATTTTTATATTTTTAATTCTATCAACAAATTCATAAGAAGATGCAATTGTATATCTTTCAAAACCCAACATATCTTGTAACAATTTACCAATGTACCTATCTGTTTTATGCATAAAAATTGTTACAAGATATGTTGGGTTTTGGAAGATATACAATTGCATCTTCTTATGAATTGGTTGATAGAATTAAAAATATAAAAATAAATGATAATATCTGTTAGCTTCATTGGATGTAACCAAATTATATGGATCAATTGATCATCTTGAATCTATAAATTTAATTGAAATTGAAATAATTAATATGTCTATAAATAAACATTTAATAAATTTTATTATTGAATCACTAAAACTTATAAGTGATAATATTATTGCAACATATAATGATAGATTTTATAAAATGGGTAAAGGATGGCTAATGGGATTACCTATGGTAGCACAAATTTGTAATTTTACATTGTCAAAATATGAAGATATATTTAATTCTTATAATTTTGAAGATATTAAAATTTATGCTAGATATGTTGACGGTGTTTTTATTTGTGGTCCTAAAGATATTATTGATGTTCTTTTATATAATCTGAATAATTGAAACAATTTAAAATGGACTATTGAGAATGAACAAAATGGAAAAATAAAATTTTTGGATTTACAAATATTTAGAGATGCTACTGATTTAAATTATAAATTAATTTTTAAACCTATTGGAGAAAGAGGATATATTCATTTTAAGTCATGTGTTCCAATGACACATAAAATGGCAAGTCTGAAATCATTTTTGCATGCAATGATAAATTATGTAAATGTAAAAGTGATAAAATTTTAAATATTGGACTCTTTGCTAATGAACTTTTAAAGGTTGGTTATGATAAAAACCAAATTTTGCATACAGTAGATTCATTTAATAATAAGAAGAGTGTTTGCAGTGTTACTTTAGATAATAAAAATGGATATCTATGCTGTTTATAAATAACATGCAATCTAAATTAATTAAGAATATATTTAAAGAAAAGTATAATATTTCATTTTGTGTTCCTCCGAATGTTAATTGATTGATTAATAATTCTAAGAGTATAATTCCTAAATTGCAAAGAAGTAATATAATTTATCAGATTTCATGTGGATGTCAGAAATTATATATCGGTGAATCGAGATGTTATGTGGAGAAAAGATTGAAGGAACATCAATTATTATATAATTGACTTAAAAATAATGCAAATAGTCAATTTAATACAGCTTCAATATTCTTTGACCACGAGAAGACTTTTTTAATTATAGGTTTACATTTAGTAGTAGTGAAATAAAAAATATTAATGGAAGAAAGAAATCATAAAAAAGGGAAAATTAAAAAGGCAATATTAATTGATACATATAAGAACGATGTTATTAATAGGCAAGTTGCAAATACGGCCATACACAGCTTATGGAAATATACATAACATTATGTTTAAAAAAATTTGAAATTCAGTTAAAGCTGACAAGGATTACAATGTAATCAAAAATGCCACAAAAGAATTTAAACTATAATATTGTATTCACCGTTGAATTTTTTTATTTTTATATATATAATATTTTATAACGGATACTGTATTTTACATTTAATATATATATATATATATATATATATATATATATATATATATATATATATATATATTATAACCTACACTCCTAACACCACTGCCCAGGCACAAGTTCTATTAATGAATAGAACAATATAACAAGATATATAATACAAAACTATTACTGAGACTCTATATTTAAGTTTATGTTCAGCTCAGCTCAGTGGGAGGCTATAGGCAGTTCATAAGATATATGATGATACATGAATAAAAGAAGAAATGTTACAAAACATTTAATATAATGTAAATTCCTTTGTTAATTAATTGTATGATAAAGAATCATAATGTTTATTGGTACAGTCTATTAAAATATACTTTAAACTTAATTTCTTCCTTCATCCAAATATAACATATATCAGCTTGCTATAATTATAATACTAAACAATTCTATGACTTGGCATATCACAATCTAAACATCTACTTTAATGCCAATCAAGAAATAAACAATAAGATCTCAGGGAATTTAACAAACACGGTTGAATTAAATGAAATACATTGGCCCATAAATTATAATTCTAACGTATAAAAAAGTGTAATGAAACAAATTGACTAAAATATTCTACTGTGTTTCAATAATAAGATAATGACAGAAATAGGGTATTTTAATCTCATATCATCATCTAACAAATATACTAACTGGGCACCTTTCTAATAAGTTTATCCAGTGGCAAATGTTCCTTGCAATGTTTGGATTAAGAGACAATACTGTCAGACATCAGAAAATTTGATATTATAGTTATAAAACAATATATCTATTTTATAATAGATGTGTGAAATGTGGAGATGTGGAAATGAAACACGAATGTATACAATAATAACTCCAGACACAGTTTTAAGATTTTAAATAAATAAAATAAATCATTTATTGCAATAAAATAAATTTGGTTTAACATGATATTTACAATTGGACTATTTGTCTTACAGATTTTTAAATTATCAAATAAACTTTGAGCATCAGTCCGGGATTATCCCTATTATCAAAGCAAATTAACAACAAAACTTAAATATTCTGACTTCGAACACATGCTATGCTTTGCCTACATGTTTCATCTACATGACACTAAATAAACATGTTATATTATTAGCACAAAAAAATACTTTTGAGAGGATATTACTATAGATTAATAAAATAAATCAAATTAATTATATTTGGCTCTCAACAAAGCAACTTTCTCTAATTGACTAAATAATCGCTTTCAATTACGTATACCTTTCATGCATAGCAACAAAATCATGTTCATTCTGATGATTTGATGATTTATAACCCTTATTTAAATAAATACACTGTATTTTAAAATATTTATTTCCAAATATTTATTTCGCGTTTTAATCTCAATATGTTGATACTTCTATTTAAATGAATGTAATGTATTTCAAAACTTTATTTCTCATTTTAATTTCAATAACTCTATACTTTATATACGCGATATTATTTATATTACGCGTGTGTAATATATATATATATCACTTTCACACAATAAAATCCAGAGTTCTGGCAATTTATCCCAAAAGCTTTACATATAAAATAATTAGAGTTTAGAAAAGATAATATTCTCATAGTTGTGAAGAATACTTTTCTTGACTTTTCTAATATATAGTATTTTAAAAAAAATTTAACTAGAAAACAAAAATTGTTGGCAAAACTATATACTAAATATATAATAAAATACATCAAATGATTAGAAGACTATTAATAATCAAGATAATGATATTTTAAAATGGCAATATATATGTATTGAAATGGTATTTATTGACTAGTGTCGAATTTTACCTATTATGTTCCATAGTAATGTTTATCCTAGGTTTAAACCCATCCAAATCCACGTATATCCATGTATATTAATGTATGTACACGTATATTGTGTATATTTGTATAATTTAAATTAAATGCAATCTGTGTAGGCATCATTAAATATGTGTGAACACATATATATGTGAGGGAAATGTATCACAAAACTTTATTAGCATTAAAATTAAATTATTATTATAAATCTGTAATTTATTAAAATGAAAATTTATAAATTTATTTATTATTTAGTTAAAAGCTCACATATAATTTCAATTCTAGAAGTGACCAAGATACATTTATAACAGAATGTTTACACAATCTGTTTTAAAAGACTGAATATTTCTTGGAAAATATCATGCCACATGCACCTTGTTAAATTTTTGTGGGGACCAAGAAAGATTTTAAAATAAGCCTAAAATAAATTTTAAGACAAAGCAAAATCACTCAAGCTGCACTATTTTACTATTTATTTAAAATTTGCTTTTGTTTTTTTCTGAAATCTTAACATGGAATTTTAAAAGTTAATAAAACTGTGATAATTTTAAAGATTAAAACTTAAAACTGTAAACAAGTTAATAAGTTGGTGAGGAGGATTCCAAAAGATTGATATATAAACCCTCCAAATTCAACATTCAAGATCCCCTCTTTATTTTATATGAAGCAGTTATTTCTGGGAGCTACACCTGATAAAAAATGTTAATAATTGGCTAAAAAAGCAAGCTTTGCTGTCTTCCATTGGAAGAATGGTAAGATTCCACCCACCGCATATCAACATCATCACCACTGAATGAAAGGAACCCATTCTGCCAACTATCAGAAGACATCAGAACAACTTATTGAAGAATACCAGTGCAAATATATGCTGGACAATTCAGTTAGCAGATTATTGGTAATCTTTCTTTCTACAGAGCTCTCTAAAATAAATCTAAAATTAAATTATTCTAATAAGTTTCTAAAGCTAGCTATCTTTATTGAAAGTTTGTAAATTTATAAACTTATAAATAATTTCTTGCTCAAATAAACAAACAAAATAAAATGGGAAACTGGTAAAGATCCAGGTACAATAAAATCAACTTACTTTATGTTCATGCACACATCGATGTCATACACACATCATATTTCCATGAATTTCTAAAGTACATTATTCAAATAACAAATTAAATAGTGTTTTTCTGAAGGTTTGTGATGATGGTGTTCTAGCTGTATTTTTATATTGGACTATTTCCATCATCTAATATGTGTGTTGAATGTCTTTAGAAAAGTTTTAATTTTTAGTTAAATATTCCAAATGCATTCAACTGTTAGTAATATCACAGCAAACAAATGTTAATAATATCACAGCAAACAGGTTAGTATATGCACTAACTGTTAGTAATATCACAGCAAACAGGTTAGTATACGCACAACGTTTCGAGAAGTATTTTTCTCCCCTCTTCTTCAGGTGTTGCTGGCCTGACCAGTGACAGTACTAGCATGTGATTCGAACCTGGGTCCTTAGATTCTTGATTATTGAAATTTAAGGTAACGCTCTAACCAACTGAGCCTTTGGCAGGATGGCTCAGTTGGTTAGAGCATTACCTTAAATTTCAATAATCAAGAATCTAAGGACCCAGGTTCGAATCACATGCTAGTACTGTCACTGGTCAGGCCAGCAACACCTGAAGAAGAGGGGAGAAAAATACTTCTCGAAACGTTGTGCGTATACTAACCTGTTTGCTGTGATATTACTAACAGTTAGTGCATATACTAACCTGTTTGCTGTGATATTATTAACATTTGTTTGCTGTGATATTACTAACAGTTGAATGCATTTGGAATATTTAACTAAAAATTAAAACTTTTCTAAAGACATTCAACACACATATTAGATGATGGAAATAGTCCAATATAAAAATACAACAAATTAAATAGCTTCTATGAATTTTGCAGAACTAAATTTTAACTATTTAAAATCTAAATATTTTTTATATTCTTTTAAAACAAATTAACTCTTGCAGAGAAAGATTGATTTAACATAAGCTTAAAATAAATGTTGATTATTAAAACACTTTTATTTAAAACTCTAGATAAGTATTCAAAAAATGGACTTTAATTTAACTTATATTTTAACAATAACTAAACTCTCAGTAACTTTCTCCTTATTACTGTTTCATAAACATTTTATTTAAATCTTCAAGGCATATTATATATATATATATATATGTGTGTGTGTGTGTGTGTGTCAAATACTCTAAAACTAAAGTAAGTATTATAAAATACAAATAATGCATAAAAAAAATATGATATTGACAAAAAAATATGATAAACTAAATATATAAAATAGATACATTAAATAAAAATTAATCAATATAGATAAATATGAGATTACTGGCTTGTAATAGAGAGTCGCTTAAGTTTCTTAAATTGTTATTATTCACAGATTAAATAAACTTGTAGCCTTGAATCCAAAATATGGCTGAGAAAAGATTCTTCTATGTAAAGATATAATTACTTTTATGTGCATACATTTATCCACAGACATGATGAAAGAAGAGCTTTTTGGTGTTTACTAGTAAAATTTTCAGTTGAGTTATCTAATATTAGTCATAATCAGGTTTAAAATATATTAAATTTTTTTACTGTTGAAGACACAACATCTTTAGCTGCAACATTATATATATATATGACAATAGATGGCGTTCTACCAAAAACACCGACAAGCATAAGTTTGTTTACATAAACATCAGAGCAAGCATTCACTATCTCTAACTTTAGTTCCACCTTCAGATCATGATTTCAAGCTATTTGCTATCATCAGTGAAGGACAGGAATAAGAAAATAGTTCTAAACACAAACCCTGAGCATTTATGAAACAGATTGCATTCAGCCTGCAAGCATGAATCTTTTAGACATGTAATGTCTTCAAACTCAGCATAGCAATCCAGATAGCTACATGGGTCTGATATCAGTTCAGCATCACCACATAGTAGAAGCCTCTGCAATATATATATCATTGCAAGAAAGACCTTAAAGGTACATTTATGAAAAACAAAAAAACACAAGTTAAAACTTGCTAATGCTTGTATTTATGACAATAGATGGCATTCTACCAAAACACCGTCAAGTGTAAGTTTGTTTACATAAATGTCAGAGCAAGCATTCACTATCTCTAACTTTAGTTCCACCTTCAGATCATGATTTCAAGCTATTTGCTATCATCAGTGAAGGACAGGAATAAGAAAATAGATCTAAACACAAACTCTGAGCATTTATGAAACAGTTTCTATTCAGCCTGCAAGCGTGAATCTTTTAGACATGTAATGTCTTCAAACTCAGCATAGCAAGCCAGATAGATACATGGGTCTGATATCAGTTCAGCATCACCACATAGTAGAAGCCTCTGCAATATATATCATTGCAAGAAAGACCTCAAAGGTACATTTATGAAAAACAAAAAAACACAAGTTAAACTTGCTAATGCTTGTATTTATGACAATAGATGGCATTCTACCAAAAACACTGTCAAGCGTAAGTTTGTTTACATAAACGTCAGAGCAAGCATTCACTATCTCTAAATACAAGCATTAGCAAGTTTTAACTTGTGTTTTTATGGTTTTCATAAATGTACCTTTGAGGTCTTTTTTGCAATGATATATATTGCAGAGGCTTCTACTAAGTGGTGATTCTGAACTGATATCAGACCCATGTAGCTATCTGGCTTGCTATGCTGAGTTTGAAGACATTACGTGTCTAAAAGATTCACACTTTCAGGCTGAATAGAAACTGTTTCATAAATGCTCAGAGTTTGTGTTTAGATATATTTTCTTATTCCTGTCCTTCACTGATGATAGCAAGTAGCTTGAAATCATGATCTGAAGGTGGAACTAAAGTTAGAGATAGTAAATGCTTGCTCTGATGTTTATGTAAACAAACTTATGCTTGATGGTGTTTTTGGTAGAACACCATCTATTGTCATAAATACAAGCGTTAGCAAGTTTTAACTTGTGTTTTTTTGTTTTTCATATATATATATATATATTGTGATCATCTGAATAGGCACAAGGAATTGAGATACTTTGTATCTTCATTGAATAATTATATTATATTTATAAAAAAAAATGAAATAGTCTTAGAATTTTAAATTTTTTTGCTGGAAATTGTTTGAAGCTTAGATATGGGTTGCTTATGCAGTTGATTGACCACTTTATAAGTATTCATTATTATTATTGTGGTTAATGAAGTATTTAATGTGAGGAAGAGGGGTTGTTTATTAATGGAATTGATACATTTTGTCAGAAAGATGCAAAGTTATTTTATGGTAGTGTAATATTTGGTTGAATTGTTTCAAAATCCTTTATTCATTAATACTTATCCTTTTGTCAACAATTAATAGCTATTTCAATTATATTTAGTTAGGATAGTTTAATATTTAGGTTGCAGTACATATGCATGTATGACTCTGCATCATTTTCATTTTATTTTCATCTTTTAATAAGAGCAAACAATAGTACATGTACAATAAAAACATTTAAATTACAGTAATTATCTTAAATAATTTAACAAATATATATTTCTTTCCAATGATTAATAGATAGTTGAATCAATGGATTATTTTATAAATTAAATAAATTATTAATCATTTTTGTTTAATAGTTAATTAATATTCATTTTTCTTTCAAGTTTTTAAAAGCTATTTATTTTATTATTATTTTTTTGTCTTGATTTAATTCTAAAATCAAAATTTTTTTTTTTAAGAAAATATTTTTTTTTGAATATGTAATTAGCTTAGATAGAAAAGAAGCATGGGAGTAACCTTATGAAGGGAAATGACTGTTGGCTAAAGAGAGCTATTTAACAAAGGTCTCCAGTAAAAAATTTGCTTATTATGTATTGTAATTGTAGCCAGTAAATAGTGGCTCATTATTGTGAAAATTAAAGCCAGTTGCTGAAGTCAAATTGATTTTAAAAAAGACTTTGGAGTAAAACTTCGAAAGGATGTTAAGTAACTTATTATGGGAAAAGTTAATAGAATGCAATTCTAAATTTTAAAAAGGTACATAGTTTACTTTGCTCTCCTTGATTTAAACATTTTGAATTAACCCCTTCATAACTATTGCTCTTTTAAAAATATATGTTGATTATGACCAGTCTACATTACTTCATTTAATTGCCATTTTAAATAAGAATAAATTGCATGAATATTATTGTTGTATCACTAACCAACGTGTGTCTTTTAATATATCTGGAAAACACATGCAGAACTATTTTACAGAATATATTTTAATTCTTCACTATTTTCCGTGTTATGTTTTTGTGAGGATTAAACATAAAATTAAGAATATGCATATTTTGATAAATCATGCCATGTTTAAATTTATCATAAAGAGATAACAGTATTTATTTATCTGGTATTTCTGAAAATAATATGTATTTTAAATGAAGGAAATAAAATGTGAGTTACTTCAAATTAAGTATTTGCTTAAATCGAATGGAAGGATAGAAATGCGGGTAATTTTTGTTCTCTTCGATAAAGATGGAATATAAAACAAAGTATTACTAATTGTGGAATTACTAAGGAACCATGGTATCTTAATTGACAATATTTAAGAATAAACCATGCATATAATAGACTATAAAGTGTCAAATGCTATTCAAGAAAACTACTAAGAATAATTGTGTATTTAATTTAGAACTACAATGGAGAATGTCTTATATTTTCAGTATAATAAAGGAGAAATTAATTGCTTGTGTGTGCTTTGGTACCTCAAATAGGTATGCTATGAATACTGGAGGTGCTGGGCCAGATTTAAGTTATGATTATATTTTTTAGTTGTCCTGCAAAAATTTATTTTAATTAAATTCAGTTTGGAATGTGTCCCATATTGTTTCATAAACCTGGAGCAGAGCTTTGCAAGTGAACTTTTATTTTACGTTACAAAAGAAATAACTTTTGTTTCTTTATTTTTTTATTGCTTGTCATTATTAATGTATATTATTGATAATAGACTCACTTATGATTATATTTTATTTATAATTTGCATTATTTTGACCTTCAAGATTGTCTCCGAAGCATATCCAAATGAGGAATACGCTGGTAAAAATTGATTGTGTACAAATAGGTCTTATTGTTCTTTTACAAAGGTAAAAGAAAGAAATATTTTTTTAAATATATTATTAGAGAGGTTTATATTTATTTTGTATACTTTATTATCTCAAAGTGAGAATTTTTTTTTTTTTAAAGCAACGAACATATAATAGAAATAGTTTGCTAGATATGAAGGAAAGTTTGTTCGTAATAATTATAACCATTAAATTTTAAAAGTAACCTAAAGTTTATTCTGAATTAAAAGTTATACCTTAATGCAATATTTAATTACCATGTTGCCTGCATAGTGTGTAATTTAGAGTTGATTTTATATACACTTTTGTTTGCGGGTGTGTGTCTGTTTTGCACAATTATGACATTTGTTTGATAAAGTTCAGTTTGTGAATATTTTATGTATAAATTTCGGATGCTGTCATATTCTAGTGAGTTGAATGGATTGATATGTTATCTGTATGTATTTATCTGCCAGTGTGTATTTATAATGTTCAATATATAGAAAAGCTTTGAGAATAGAAAGAAATCTGATTGCGTTATAATGTTTATAGGGATAAAAGATTTTGCTTATTTAGTATATGTTTTTTCCATGAGTAGAGCCTAGTTTATATTATATGTGTATGATTAAATGATATTTTTCGAAGTTAAGTGATGTTTTCTTAGAGCCCTGGTGATGAGGAAGAAGTCCCCACCAATAGTGTGTTTAGAAGTAGATGAGTTATTGTTGAAGTATGAATAAATGATGTTTAGAAAGTTATGTGATGTTTTTCTTATATTTTTGGTGATGAGGAAAAAGTTCCCCACCAACAGTGTATTTAGAATCAGATGAATTATTGTAGAAGTGTTCAGTAAGAGTTTATCTGCTCCTCATGTGGATTTCCCTTATAACGTATAGTCTGTATAATCATGAAAATATAGCTCTGTGTTAATTAATATGTGGCCAGATAAATTGTTAAATTAATTCTTGATGTATAATTAGTGTCTTATTTTATTGATGAATTATGACATTGTCCAAAATAAAGTAATTATATGATATTTTAATTGAATGGAACTTCTATCTTTAATAGGATGTTTGAATGTCACATGTTCTCTTGAGAAAGAAGACATACAATTATATATTTTTAATTGCTGAAGTTTTTTATTTTATTATTGTCTGGTAAAGTATTTTGACTTGCTATTATCACAAAATGTTTATATGTTGCATTTAAAACATCAATATATTCTGTAGATTACACTTTGAATAAACATAAACAGCATAATTAATAGCAGGCAACAAAATTAAAAGTGAAAAAAAAATCTAATTTTTTGAATTTAATTAAGTTAGGTCATATCTTGATACTTGATTTATAAAGCCAACCTATAAACTGTTCTAAAGAATGCTGGTATAGAATTAAAAAGTATAGTTAGAATTGGTACACATCACTCTGTTTATTACCAATTCCATTACAAATTTCTAATTTTTACTTGTAGTACCAACTCTTTCCCTCATTTTATCATAGATACGCTATATAACAAGAATAAACTTTGACAGACAATTAAGTTATTTCAAACATCTTGACAATAGTAATTCAAAAAGAATGTGTAAATTACATGCTTTTTCACAATGGCTATAGAAAACATATCCATAGTGCTTCTTGATTCTCTAAAAGCATATTGTCTGGAAGAAACTTAATCATTAAAACATTTTAAAAGAATTTTTATTCTAATAAATAACAATTCAATTTATAATAATTACTGAATTAATTTCTATAACTATTATTTTTTAAAATTGAATTAATAACACTATTCTTAAGGTCAAGTGGCATGACATCATGGATCTATATAATCCTCAAAATTGTTGAAAAGTGTTTCACTTCAAGATAAATATTTGTACTGAGTCTAAATGAATTCGAAAGTTAAATATATCATTAAAATAAACAATCTGAATGATCATATTTTTATTCAAATATTATCCAAATATTGCATCTGACTGTTAAATGGATTATGTCCTGTATATGAGGGGTCAGATTGACCTTAGGTCAACATGTGTGTGACAAAAATCTCGGCCTCAGGGTGGCCTTTGAGCATTCAATCATCAGATTTTCAATTGAATGGATGGTTGAAGAGATGGAGTGTGGAGTAGATTGAAGCCTGTCCATTAAAGTATGAGGATTGGCTATCTTAATATATATATATATATATATATATATATATATATATATATATATATATATATATATATATATATGTGTGTGTGTGTGTGTGAACACTTATAGCATATATGTGTAGAGATAGATGATAATCTGGACCAACTGATGATTGCTGGTTTAACATGAAATACATATATTGGTGATTATTTATCTTTTCAACATATATGTGTTCAAGTGTATCAGTGTTATGAGATAGTGTGGAGAGTGGTGGGCCATGTGTAAGTCTGTGCTCATATACCCTATATACTACCAACTGATATAATAGTATTAGTTTTAGATCCAATATTATCTTTAATGTATCTCAGATAGATCTGAAGTGTCATTTAAAGAAGAAATTCTATCCTTTTTGTAATTATAAACTTTTTTTATGAATCATTAAACTTTCTTTAAATTTTTATAATGTTATGAAACTAACTTTTCACTTTCTTATTCTATCAAGCAAATAATCCCACATGTTTTTTAAAAAATAAAATTATCAAAAATAATTATTCTATTTAGTGAACCCACAAACACATTTACTTGCATCCATGCCATATTTCTTTCTATAATTTCATGACTCAGAAACATGGTATGGTTAAAAATACAAATTGAAACTTTTAGACTTTAACGTTTCTTAAAAATTAATATTTTTTTCTACGATAGAAATTTAAAAATTAATAATTGATAGCAGTTGCTTTAAAAAAACAAATGTTAAATTTTCTGCTATTGTGTTAAAAGTAAGATCTATTTTTAATGCTGTTATTATTTTAATCTTGAAGCAGTTCTAATCTGTATTGTGTTCAACATTTTACACATTTAAGTGTTCAACTTTCAATAAGATTGCAGCTTATTAGATGCTACTTTAGCCAAGTTCTTTAATAAACTTTATTGCCTAAAGTAAGTATTTATTATCAATGCATGAATTATTCAAAATTTCAATAATATTAAACTATTTCAGATTTATAGCATCATGGCTGTTATTCAATAACTTCATTACAATGTTTACTGCTCTTACCAATACATATACTAAATTGTCAAAAATTGGCCTTTAATTTCTATTGATGAACTAATTCTACATCAAGAAATAAAAAAAATATTCTGAACTTTATAAATGTAATATTATAGCATAAGTATTAGGTAAAGATACCAATACACAAATAATTTCTAATATTATTAGTCTTTTATCATACATTTAGTGATTTCAAAATTAGAATATATTTAGTTAAACCTCATTGCAAATACAATACATGCAATATTTTTTTTTGCTTAATAATCTACTATCCCAAAAAAAAAACAAAAAAAAAACAACCTTCTATTATTCAATTAAATTTTATTAAATATCAATTGTATCAATTCTAAAACTTGTTATCTTATTAGCTATAAGTATTTTTCTGCTTTTTATGTTAAAATAAGTCCACATTAAGTAATGTTTTCACATTTCACATATCTATATATAGAAAAGCAAATACTCATCGTTGGCTTTACCACAATATTATTATAGTTATCATGTTTTTAGCTTTAATTATCAAACTTACAGACATAAAACAGCCAGATTTTTAAAGGTAGGACATGTAGACAAACATTTATACATTCTTCCACATTTTTAGACAAGTTGGTCTCTAATTAGGGCTATTCAAATAAGCAATTACTTATTGGGTAAATTTTCTGGACAAATTCAGTTTCAATGCAAATGTGTGATTCCAACTAAGGGATTTCAGTCTTTTAAACTCCATTATCATAGTTTCATCAATACTAGGGTGCACAAATCAATTCTGGACATACAAATAAATAATAAAAATGTCATCATCACATTTCATGCATGAAAAAGATTGATGTTAGGAGAAATGCATGATGAGTCTACCTACACCAGTCAATATGATTGAAAACAGTAAAACAGAAGATAAAAAAATATATAAAAAGTACAGAAAGAAGAAAAAGAAGAAGGTAAATATTATTTATCACAAAAATGATGACTTGAAAAGCCAACATTTTAATCTATAAAATTTTGGAAATTAGATAATCTTAATAAAACACTGCTTATTTGTTTTTCTTTTTTAATAATTAATTATCTCTCTCATGCACACACATGTAATAAAAGTATACATTAACATCAATTATATATAGGGTATATGAGCACAGACTGTCAGATGACCCATCACTCTCCACTCTATCTAATAACACTGATACACTCAAGCACATATGCTGAAAAGATAAATAATCACCAATATACATATTTCATGCTAAACCAGCAATCATCAGTTGATCCAGATTATCATCTCCCACACATATATACTATAAGTGCCCATCCTTCCATATGTATTAAATAGATTATGTCCTGTACATGTGGGGTTCAGATTGACCTTAGGTCAATATGAGTGTGACAAGAATCTCAGCCTCAGGGTGGCCTTTGAACATTTCATCATCAGATTTTCAATTGGATGGACAGTTGAAGAGTTGGAATGTGTAGTAGATTGGAGCCTGTCCATTAAAGTATGAAGATTGTCTATCTTAATATATATCTGAGCACTTATAGTATATATGTGTGAGAGATGATAATCTGGACCAACTGATGATTGCTGGTTTAGCATGAAATATGTATATTGGTGATTATTTATCTTTTCAGCATATATGTGCTTGAGTGTATCAGTGTTATTAGATAGAGTGGAGAGTGATGGGTCGTCTGAAAGTCTGTGCTCATATACCCTATATATTACATATATAGACACAGGTGTATAGCAAGCCTGTGTTTTAGTTATTAACATCAATTGTAACTAACTTATAATGTGTCCATTGTTTCGAAAATAATATACATTGTGTAAATTATTGGAAAGTATAGGTAAGACGTCATTTCTTTTTTCTATATAAATTCTGCTCTGTTTTAATAAAATTTGTTTTATTAATTTTAACATCTACTCTCACATTTCATATTCTCATTACAAAATCCTAAACAACACTAAATTCCCATTATTTTTATTATTTTACCTTTGTACAGTTCATCGTAATTCTGTTTGAGCATTCTATATATGGACAATAAATATTTAATTCACTTCCCTGATATCTCCACACAAATCATATCTACAGTCGAATTTCTTATTCTATTTTTGTTTACTTTCCTTGAAATCTAAAGTTCCAGTCTTTGTGCCATATAAACAATAGGCTCCTTTTTTAGCACCTGGGCGTTTCATACTTTATATTTGTAAATTTAAAAATTATTTATTATAATGATTATAATTCATTACCTTGTATATATTAGATTCACCCCAAATTAATATGAAAAAAAAGTTATGTAGTTTAACCGGAAATTCAGGTTTCAAGGATTTTTTTAAGCTGATGAACAAAAATCTTACTGAAAGCCAATTTACAAGATTTTGCAAAACGTTTGAAAAATAGAATTTCTTTTCATATTTTGATATCTAATTTTTTCTTAAATGAGGTAATTCAAGGCTAATGTAAAAAGTAGACCTAACTTTTTGAAAATAAGTTTTATTTGAAAAATAATAAATTCCAAAAAAAATTGCAAATTATTCTATATATTTATAATTTTTTAATAATTTATTTGCTTATGATAACCAAAGTTGTTATTACAACTTATTTTAAAGACTCTTAGTGTGATTTTAATTTTAGATCTGTTTAATAATAATTATTGCTAAATTTCTCTATAAGTAAGCGATCCTAAAGTTTTAATTTGATAAAGACAATGAATTCACTGTAAACAGACTATCTTTATATAAATTGGTAGCGTGTACATGATTACAGATCTTCTGAAATAATTACATATTAAAGCACTCAGCCTAAAAATTGCCATTACACATACACGCACGCACAGACATATATAATGATAAGTAATATTTTAATAATGAATAAATATAACGTCATGTGAAATTTACCAAATCTATTTTAAATAATAATTGAACTGACCTCTAGCTGCCAAGTTCGATAACTTTTTACAATAAGAGAGGGGACCATCTCGAACTTGGCAGCTAGAGAGCAGTTCAATTATTATTTAAAATATATTTGGTAAATTTCACATGACGTTATACATATATATATATATAATCATCAATCATGATCACACTACAGAAGAGATGTCTGTTTTATGTTTATTAGTTTTTCCAATACATAGCTTCCTTTTTTGAAATCATTTCAGAAATTTTCCATATTTTATTCAACTATAACACATACCTAAGTCTTTTATAATTTGTTCAAATCAAGTTTAAGATTCCCCCATCGATATAATTTTATTATTGATATGGCCAACTGAACTGCATTTCAATAAAATAATTTTATCATTTGTGATAGAAACAAGTTGCTGACTATTTTTTCATGCATATATATATTAATCTCTGACGTACATCGTTCCAATCGTTGCCGTATTAGTATGAAATCATTAGGATTTTTCATATATTAATTGATCTCATATTCATTAATAAATATTGGTTAAAACACATTGATGAAGATTTCCCTTTTAAACATATAGTCTTACTTAACATTAAATTATTGCATTAAATAACTTCTTATAATTTGTTACGTTTTCATCTATATTAGCAACATGCCAAGCTGTATATAATGGTTAACTTATTATAATTTATTATTATCATTGTCTTACATGATTTAATGCAATGGTAAAGTGTCAGCCTCTAGACCATAAGGTCAACTGTTGAAATTCCAATTTTGGCACTTCCATTACTCAAATAAATGCTTGAACAATAATGGTATTTGATGTCTTCATTTTCGTACTCAAATAAATGCTTGAACAATAATGGTATTTGATGTCTTCTTTTTCCTTTTTTGAAATGTCATTAAAATGATATTTTAATTCTGTTTTGTTTTTATCTGATACTTCTTGTAATATTCTCTAGTATTATGGACCCTTATTAAACAAAAAATACATCAACTGAAAAATCAAGATGACTTAAGTACTCCTTCTATTTTATTCACGTATTCTAAACTATCACCTTGCTGTATGTATTATTAATGATGATATTTTAGTATCATCACAATATAAATATTGCTATTTTGACATATATTCTTCACAGTTTGACTACATTTTATTTCAATGTATTGATGTTAACTTGAACACTTTTCCATAATCAAGAAATTCAAAACAAAATGGCTTCTCATGCTTATTGATTTTTTTTATATCTAACATGTAAATAAATATTATATAGAGTAAAAAATGTAAAAAAAAAAAAATAAATATTAATTCACCAAGTGCTTTTAGTGAATTAGTATTTATTTTATTTTATTTTTTTATGCTGTGTAATATTTATATCCATGTTGTATAACACTACTTGAATATGATCAACATGTTATAATAATTTTACATCCAACTTGTACTTTTGGTTAGTATGAGTTTAAAATGCAGTTTAGTTAAGTCAAACTTGGATATTAGAGTATAGTGTATTGCATTTGTATTTAACAATTTCAAAAGATTGGGGTAGTTTTCCATAATGAAGTAGCCATTCGAGAAAAACTGATAAATGTAGAACTGCTATTCTGAAAAATACAATAGGTTGTATTATAAGATCAATAAAACTTAGCTTATAAAATGATTTGGTTAAGTATGTAATTATTTTTAATAAGAGATAAGGTGCCAACCTGCCCTAAATAAATTAATTTCAGTCAGGATGCAACATAAAAGGATCATTTAATTTTTCACACTATTAGTAATTACATGATTGAAATGTAAGAATAAGTAATAGGTTAGAAAATATATAAAATCTTAGCACGTGTGAAAAATGTTGAAGTATTGAATAACAAAATAATAATAAATATTTATTAGATTTTTAAGAAAAATTAATGTCTATACCTGAATTTAAGATTCTAATAATTTCTGATATGATAAAGGATAATTGGCAGTCATCACACAAAAACAATAATTGCCAACAAATGTAGTCAGGAAATGCAATGCTTGAAAAAGAACTAATATAGTATGTAATGCAGAAGAAAAGTAAAAGGCATTTTGGGAGATATGGTGATCTAAGATAAATGAAAAGGTTAGTTGGTTAAAATATATCTTAGGGATTCTTGGATCAATTCTCAACTAAATAAAACTTTTAAAAAAATTAAATGGAACCATGAGCCCAAATTGTGGTATTAGTGTTCAACATCATATGCTTTCTCAATTATTATTTTTCATTACATTTTAGAACAACTCGCAGTAATTATTCTAGAATGATTATTTGTGATGGCCATCAAATAATTTAAGATGGACGTTATTTACTTCAGTTAGCCATTGTAAACACCCCACACCTCTCGCAATATTTGGAAATCAATTGGAAATATTGCATCAAAAGATGGATATCAACAACTTTAAGAGTTAAAAATATAAATTATAATGTGAGTTTCTAATCTTCCCTCTCCCCAATTAAGTTATTATACAAAAGTTAAAAGACTAGTTAGTATTATAATATATGCAAATTAATATTCTAAATTTTAAAAATCTTTACATTACCGAAATAAAAAATGATGTAATAGTACTTTGCATTAATGTTAACTGAAACACACAATCTTATTATATATCTGTGTCTGTATATGTAATATATAGAGTATATGAGCAAAGACTTTCACATAAGCCACCACTCTCCACACTATCTCATAACAATTCAAAACAAAACAACACTCTCCATATAGTAGTGCCATCTACTATATGGAGAGTGTTGTTTTGAATTGTTTAATAACAATTATTGTGCTAGTATGAGATAGTGATCATGTGATGTTTAGTGGTTATCTCATAACACTGATACACTTGAACACATATATGTTGAAAAGAGAAATAATCACCAATATCTGTATTTCATGCTAAACCAGCAATCATCAATTGGTCCAGATTACCATCTCTACACATATATGTTATAAGTGCTCAGATATATATTAAGATAGCCAAACCTCATACTTTAATAGACAGGCTTCAATCTACTCCACACTCCAACTCTTCAGCCATCCATCCAATTGAAAATCTGATGATGGAATGCTCAAAGGCCACCCTGAGGCATTCCATCATTAGATTTTCAATTGCATGGATGGTTGACGAGTTGGAGTGTGGAGTATATTGAAGCCTGTCCATTAAAGCATGAGGTTTGGCTATCTTAATATATATCTAAGCACTTTTAACATATATGTGAAGAGATGGTAATCTGGACCAATTGATGATTGCTGGTTTAGCATGAAATACAGATATTGATGATTATTTATCTTTTCAACATATATGTGTTCCAGTGTATCAGTGTTATGAGATAGGGTGGAGAGCGATGAATCATGTGAAAGTCTATGCTCATATATCCTAAATATTACCTATATAGACACAGATATATAATAAGCTTGTGTGTTTCAGTTATTACATAGTAGAGATGTCTGGCCATCACTTGTTTGTGTATTTAATGGATTATGTCTTGTACATGAGGGGTCAGATTGATCATAGACAACATGGGTGTGACAAGAATATCGGCCTCAGGGTGGCCTTTGAGCATTCCATCATCAGATTTTCAATTGGATGGATGATTGAAGAGTTGGAGTGTGGAGTAGATTGAAGCCTGTTCAATAAAATATGAGGTTTGATTATCTTAATATATATCTGAGCACTTATAGCATATATGTGTAAAGATGGTAATCTGGACCAACTGATGATTGCTGGCTTAGCATGAAATACGTATATTGGTGATTATTTATCTTTTCAACATATATATGTTCAAGTGTATCAGTGTTATGAGATAGTGTGGAGAGTGGTGGCTCATGTGAAAGTCTGTGCACATATACCCTATATATTAATGTTAACTAATATATGAAGTTAAGTAATGTTTAATAAAAGTTTTTCTTTAAAAAAAAAAAAAGTCACATGACTAAACGCACTTATTTTCATACAAGAGATGTTCCAATAAAACAAAATCAATTAAACTTTAAAAGAAACATTTTACAACTTTTTATTTTAGTTTACTGAATTGACAACATATTGGAAGAGTACTTTTGAAATCATTTCTTTTTTCTTTTTAATGTTATTAGTTATTTTTTCTTTCCTTCAATTTTCATTTTAGCAAAATAAAAAAAAAGCATTTATTTTATATTTAAGGAAAAAAATTGCAGCCACACTAAAGACCTCTACATTTTAAAGTAAATTCATTTATAAGGTTAATAAAAATATATATGCATGTGTACAACTGGTACTAGAAAAAGAACATATACAAACCCAACGTAATGACTTCTATTTAACAAGTTTATATGGGAAAATAAGTTCTCTTATCCAACTTATTGAGATTCAAATTAAATCAAGACAACCAGGAGTACTGCTTTAAAAATAATTAGCAATAATAAATTAAAATCTTGTAAGATTTTTATCCAACAGATAAAAGTTAAAAATTCACATCGGTGAAGTTACTGCCTTATTATATATATATATATATTTATAGAAATAATAAATTTAACGGTTTACAGACTATTACAAACAATCCTTAAATCCGCAGAAGTACGTTCGGTTAAATTTATTATTTCAATTATAATTACAATTTTCTTTATAATTAACGGGCATTTTATTTATTTTACATATATATATATATTACAAAACTTTCAATCTTTATAAACAATTAAAACACATGGACAGACAAATAAAAAAAGCCAAAATGATCCCTAAATGTATCCTTGCTCTCCATATATTTATATCTTACAGTTCAGTATTTAATTTACAATAGACTAAAGATAAGTTATTTTTAATACAAAATGTAAATTCTAAACTAGAGATTAATATCATCTCCATCATCAACCATTATCAATCCACTGCAGGATGAAGGTCTCTCCAAGTTCAATCCATCTTTTCCGATCTTTAGCCTCTCTTCTCCACATCACCCCTGCACACTTTTTTATTTCATCCATCCATCTCACTTGTGGTCTCTTTCTGGGTCTTTTACAATCTCTTGGAATCCAGTTTAAAATTTCTATTGTCCATCTATTAGCATCTCTTCTAGCAATATGTCCAGCCCAACTCCACTTTAGTCTTTTATTTTTTTCAAGGAGATCAGTAACACCTGTTTGTTCTCTTACCCATACATTGCGTTTTCGATCTCTTCTTGTTACTCCCAACATGCATCTCTCCATATTTCTTTAAGTGGTTTGAAGTCTCTGTATTGCTCTTCTATTAAGTGTCCAAGTCTCAGATCCATAAGTAAGAACTGGCAAAACACATTTATTAAAAACCTTCCTTTTCAAACACATAGGCACATGTTTTTTTAGTATCAAGTTATTTCTACCAAAAGCACTCCAACCAAGTTTAATTCTATGATTAATTTCATCCATTATGCTTCTATCTGTATTAATAATCTGACCAAGGTATTTGTAACTGTTAACTTCTTCTAATTCATCATAATCAATCTTAATTTTCATATTTTGAGCAAATCGATTAAACATTACTTTAGTCTTTTTAACATTTATCTTTAGTCCTACTTTCCTACTTTCATCTGATAACTCCTGCAACATTTCCTGTAACTCTAAAGCATTATTTGCAAAAACAACTACATCATCTGCAAAATCTAAATGACTTAAATAGTCTCCATTTACTTTCACTTCTTTAGCTTCCCATTTTAATCCACAAAATACTTCTTGCAGCACTGCTGTAAAAAGTTTTGGAGATATGGAGTCACCCTGTCTTACACCCTTCTCAATGTTGACTTTCCTACTATCATTATGTAATCTAATTGTTGCTGTTGCATTTTTATAAATATTTTTTAAAATATGACAATATCCTGGATCTATACCTTGATGATCCAATGCTTTAATCACTGAAGAAATGTTTATAGAATCAAATGCCTTTTCATAATCTACAAATCCTAATCATAATGGCAACTCATATTCATTTGTCCTTTCTATAACTTCTCTCAATACCTGGATATGATCTACTGTACTAAAACCACTTCTAAATTCAGCTTGTTCTCTTGGTTGGTGGAAGTCCAGTGTTCTCTGTAGACGAGTTGTAATTATCTTAGTAAAAATTTTGTATAAAACAGATAAAAGACTGATAGGTCTGTAATTTCTAATATCTTCTTTATCACCTTTTTTAAATATTAATACTGCATTTTTCCAATCATCTGGTACATCTTTATCATTTAGACATTTGGAATATAACTTTGCTAAAAAGTTTTCTATTTCTTCACCTGCTTCTTTATCAATTATAATTCCATCATTACCTAGAGCCTTCCCTTTCTTCATAAATTTAATTGCATGTTTCACTTCCTCATTCAAAATTCTGGGCAATTCAGAAGATATAATAGGTATAGGAACTACTTGTTCTTTATTACTATATAATTCTTGATAGAAGTCTTCTACACATTTCATGATGTCATCTCTCTTTTTAGTAATAATGCCATCTTTTTGTCTTATTGCAGATATAAATTTTCTACCAATACCAAAATGTTGTTTTACACATACCTTGCTAGTTCACAATTATACTTTCTTATATCATTTTCAACTCTTTTCCACACCATTTTACAAAATTTGAGATATTCAATCCTTTTTAATGCATCATTTTTGTATATCTTCATATTCCTTCTTTTCTTCATAAATTCTCTAGTCTCAGTAGAAATTTTATTGGTCAATTGCTGCTTTTTTCTACCAGCTGTCTTTGTTGCAGTTTTTAAAAGTGTATCAGTTATTTTCCTATTAATTTCATTCAAATCTGAATCATGTTCAAAATCTACTAATACTTGAAACTGATTTGTAAGTTCTAATTTAAATTCATTAGAATGTTTCTGAAGATTAGGAATATCAACTGTAAATATTGTTTCTCTTAATAATTTTTGTCTCTCTAGTTTTGCATTAATATGTATCTTACATCTTACTAATCGATGATCACTTCCTGTGTTAAATTTATTAAGAACATTACAATCTTGAAATATGTATTTTCTGTTAGTCAAAATATAATCCAATTCTGCTGTACCTTCATTTGGATGCTTCCATGTCCATTTTCTTTTAATCTTTTTCTCAAAAAAAGAATTCATAATATAAAGTTTTTCTTTTTCTGCAAACTCCACAAGTCTATGTCCTCTCTCATTTCTATTACCATAACCAAAATTACCTACAGCATTTTCATCTTTCATTTGTTTACCAATTCTAGCATTAAAGTCTCCCATAACAATTTTAAAATGTTGTTTACTCTGATCAAAAGCCTTTTGTACATCCATATAAAAATCTTCTACTACTTCATCACTATGAGAACTTGTTGGGGCATAAACCTGAATTATCTGCCTTTGGTATCTGCTATTAAGTTGTAAAACTAATCTTGCCACCCTGTCAGATACACCATCAATCACAATGTTATTCTTTCATTTTTATTTATAATGAATCCTACTCCACTTCTATTTCCAATATTTGTGCCTTTATAGTAGAGTACATGTCCACTTTTTAAATCAATTGTTTCTTCACCTTTTCTTCTAACTTCACAAAGTCCAATAATGTTCCATTTATTATAAGATAATTTTTCTTATAACTCTTGCAATCTTCCTTCACTTGAAAGTGATCTGCAGTTGTAAGTACCTAAATAAAAAGTTGTCATCAAATGGCAGTCTGAGTCCACAATCAGGGGATTCTTAGCACCCTCCACCTTTGGCCACCAACCGCTGCCTTGGTTGGTGACTTTACAGCCTCCTGGGAATAAGGGCCATGATTTATTTTTGTCTGTCATGATTGTATATATTGAAAAAATATTTTTAAACTCACAGGTAAAAAGCCAATAAACTCACCACACTGGCTAATGCATGTTGGTGAGCAGCCCATCCATGTTTGTATACTATATGAATAATCACATAGTAATAACAGCTGCAATGACAAGAACGTATGGAATGGACATTAGGAATTTGCCCTGCTCGGTTCCTTTAAGGCCTCCAAGAGGAATCAAAGGGTCTCCTTTCAGTTAATAGCAAACTCCTTTCTGCAGCCGAGATTAATATATCAATTATTAAATACAAACATGAATATTATTCACTTAATTCTTCCTTCTTTTATACCCATGAGTGATAATTCAAGCATATAAAACTTTTAATTTGAATAGATAAATATAGCTAATGGATAAAGGCAAATTGTCTCAAAGATATATATATATATATATAAATAGCCATCATCAGTCAGTATATTTATATATATCTCAAAGATATATATATATATATATAAATAGCCATCATCAGTCAGTTCAGACCTTTAATCTCTATGTGTCTCCCACCTAATAGTTTAATATTTATTGGTAGAAAATTACGAGAATTCAATTTATAGGTATGATATTTATAAAACATACTCATTTGATGACAATGACTCATGACTCAGATAAATAAAGTATTATTACTAATTATTAAAAATAATCCCAAGTTTATTATAAAGTTTGAGTCCCATTTATAGGTCTGAAATCATGATCCATGAATCAGGGCTGCCATTTTACCACTTTATTAAACCATGCAAGTTACTAATCATTTATTAAGTGGAAGATTATTAAAATGTCAAATATGATAGCACTATCAGAGCCCACTTTTGTGAAGAAGTTATTAAAATATAAGTAGAGAGATTTGAACTCAGGATTTTTCAGTTTATTTATCTTCCATTCATCTCAAGCATCAGGTACACATGACCATGCATAATTTGAAAAAGATACATGATTCCATATATATATATTGTGCAGAACTGGAACTCATCAGTTGGGCCAGATTATAATATCCACATATATATGCAACTGATGAGTGCTGTTTCTGCATGAGATACATATATTGGGAATCATGCAACTTTTTGCATGTGTGTGGCCATGTGTATTGATTGCTTGAAATGGAGTGCAGGATGAATAGTTCTAAAAAATCCTGAGTTCAAACCCCATATGAAACATTCAGTATAAGCAATTACATACTGTCTTAGAATTAAATTTTTTTAAAAAATAACTTACCATGGTGAACATGATAAACTTTATTTTTAAAGCATTTTATATTCTATTTTCAAAGATTTACTGTTTTTAATATCTAACTAATAAAACTTTATTCTTTCTGCAGCATAGTTCGTTTTTTTTTTAAATAAACATTTCAAGAAATGATTTACCTTATATAAATACAATCAAAATAAATAAATAAGTAGATAAAGAATTGTAATGTACAAATGATAATTGTAAATTTTATAACATAAATATTTTTTTTTTACCGATACTGTATTTTTTAAGGTTTATAATAAAAGCACTATTATTTTAAATATGTCAGAAACAAATTATAAAATTATTACTTAAAATTTAGAAATGAATTGTATTTTAAACTTATATTTAGTCAATTTCAATCATATAAAATTGATTATTAGTGGAACCACTGCATAATTTTGTTTTTGTTCAGATTAAGTCACAAGTACGAGATCTTATTAAATGAATACATTTTAACTAACATATATATTTTAAAATTTAACATTAATATGTTTTTGATTATTTACTGCAGTTAAAGAAAACTGCCATTTTTTCACATTTGTAGTTGTTAATGAAGAAGTTCTTTTATATTTGGATCACTGAATGTCATGCAAAAACACTGAATGAAAATTAGATAAAATATATCAATTGTGTTTTAATTCTATAATTAAAATAGAATATTTTATACAGTATAGTGAATAAAGTCTATAATATATATTTTTAGTGTAAATGATGTAGTTTTATTGAAATCATTACCCTGTGATGTCATCAACATTACAAAATCAAAACAATATCAATTGTGTTTTTTTACAGTTTTCAAAGATGGGTAATATTGAATAATCAATTGTAAATCAAAAATAACGAATACAAATTGATGATTATTGCTACCAAGATATATCAAACTTGTAAATTAAATTGTAATAATTATATATATATATATATAATAATTAAATTAAATTGTAATAATTATATATATATATATAATAATTAAAACAAGTTATAAATTTCGCAACTTGCTCTAAACAAGCTTTGTTTTTATAAGTGCAGAAAGAGATAGAATTCAAAATCTCTATTATTTATCCCCACCTCCAGACTATGAATATGATATACATGTTATGTCAAAAGCATGCTAGGCAGTAATAAAACTGATTTTTTTTTAAAAAAACTACCTTTGTTGTGAATGTTTTTATTAACAATCGTGTATTATATATGTAATTACTACAATATGTGCATGTGTTAAAATAAATATTTTCATGTTTTTATTATGAAATAAATAATGAAAACTATGAAACTATATTCATATAAACAACTAGAAATAACATTATCTTTGATGTTGCTAGTAAACAACCAATTACTTATCGACAATCCTAAAATTAAATAAGTTCTCTGCAGTAACTCATAATAGCTCTTTCTTTCTAAATTTAATTTCTAAAAAAAAATTAAAAGAGATCTCTTTTCTTAAAATTAAACTTACAATAAAAGAACTACTGTAGGTTACTAGACATAACTACATACATATCTTCACAATATTGTAGCTAGACCTAAATAAACTTTTTTTAATGTATCACAAACATTCATATATATAATAGTTTATTAAATAAAAAAAGTATAAAGAATAATATTACAAATTGCATACAGAAATCAAAATATCTGAATTTTCTAATTCTTTTAACCATATTTTATAAAATATATTATTTATAAATTATATTTATTTATAATCATTAAAAATAAAAAATTGAAAAGCTACCTAACATTCAAGCACTGAAGAACACAATGTTAAAATTCAATCCAAGAATGTTTAGTTTTTAAATCTTACACTTTATAACTGAATTAAGATGAGTAAGGCTTAAAGATTATAATGAAAAAGTTTAAATAAGTAATATTTAAATTGATAAAAAGATGCCCAGAACTTAAGTTCAAAACTAAGTAAAACTTGAGTTTTTGTTACAATTTCAATCAGACTTATGAGAAGTAGTAATTAATTCATATAGGCACAGAAAGCTTATGTAAATAGTCTGAACAGGCATTAACCTGTATCCAATGTGCTTTAAAATTCACAATAATCAAGCATATTTTGCTGATAGAGGGATCTTCCAAACTATGACACAAGATAGTGATTTTTATATAGACAAAAATGGTCCATCTTGTCTTTCATCTTGATTATTGTGAATTTTAAAGCACATTGAATACAGGTTAATGCCTGTTCAGACTATTTACATAAGTTTTCTGTGTTCTATATAAATTAATTACTACTTCTCAATAGTTTATGAAATTTCCAACAGTAAAATCATAATATTAACTCACTGTAAATCACAAGATTTCACGTAAGTTAATTTGTAAAGGAAATAGTAAATTTAAACAGTGGAGAAAACAACTACTTCATGCTTCCAAATCAAGATACTTCAGATTTGCCTATGTAAGTGGACATTTAGATTAAAGACAAGATGGATTATTCTTGTCTTTATAAAAATTGCTATCTTGTGTCATTGTTTTGAAGATCCCTCTATCGGCAAAATATGCTTGATTATTGCGAATTTTAAAGCACATTGAATACAGGTTAAATCAGACTTCAAGATTTATTGTTTGTTAGTCATGCCTTGACCAAATCAAGTAATTATTTAATATTGGTCAGTAAATGGATATTTTAATTAGAATGTAAATAAGAATAAAAAATATGCTAAACTCTCATTACTTGTTAAGTGATAAGTTTAGTGAGTTATGCCTTCTTCTATCTATGAGCGCCATTGGAGAAACCTTTTCCCTATGGAACTTATTTAAAATCTATTTCCCTATTATTTTTTACAAATAGTGATTATTATATTATAATAAAAATACATTATTGTTAACTCATATGTACATCAGTGCATTAAAAAAATCAAATAGAAAGTTTTTATTTATTTATTTATATTTAGTTATCAAAAATTTTAATTAGAGGAGGAGGATTTGGTGAGTAATAGGCATTTATTTTATTTATCTTATTAATATAAAAAATAAAATACTTCATAGTAACACTGATTTATATCTCATGTGATAAAAGAAATGGGTAGAATTTCTCAGTTAACCTACAGTGGTGTTTACATTATACATATACATTTATGGAAAGTTATGAATAATCTCACAATTGTTTGTCTTAAAACATAATTAATGTAATTGATTAAAATTATATATCAAGCTGCTTAAATGTTCAACTAATTAATTATAAAGTTTGTAATAATAAAAAGTCGCACTTCACCTAGGGGCTAAGACAAAGCAAAATTAGTTTATTTTTTACTTATAAAATTAAGATGAGATATTCCTAAAGACATGAAAAAGAATAGATTTTTCTTATGCATTGAGGGATTACATCTAATGAGATATTCTATTAAAATTCAATTAAATAATAGAAATTATAGTCTTTCTTTATACACACATATTAGCCTCTTATTTTCTGAAGTTTATAGAATTGATTTTTCCACATTTATATATATAAATAAAACTAATTTTTTAAAAAAGAATTTTAATCAAAATTCTGATTTGAATATATATGCTTCTTTTGACACAGAAGCAATAACGAAATAGGCATTATTCATTAGACTAGTATTTTACTGGTTTGTTATGAAACTCAAATGATAACTAATAATTACAAAAAATCATGTATTTTTATTCTTAATGTCATCTATTACAAGATTGAATAATTAATGGATATCAGTATAAAATCCCCAAATTTGTTTCTGCATTTTGCTTTCATTAGTGGAGACTACACATTAAAGCTGCACGTAATGCACTTATGCATCTAGCTAATAATCTAAAAGTCAATAAAAACTTAAGGTTTTCAATTCACACTAGCTTGCTTGTATAATTATATACATTTGATGCCACATCAGTTTCAACATATTTTAGAGGCCTTAGTTTACTTTAATTATAGGCAACTTTTAGCCATTGAAGAGGAATTTTAATATTAATATCACATGATTTTCTTATGTATTTCCAAGAGTATATCTTTTTACTCTATATTATAACCATCTATTTTAAGCTTGAGTTATCATTAAAAATCAGTAAAATAATGTTATAATATCCCTATCTTCTGATTATTTTTGTTTCATTTTTTGCATTTTATGTGAGAACTAGGGTTTTGAGCTGGAACAAAGTAGGTTTAGAAATGGGAATATTACATCATTATATCATCTAGGGTTCATTGATTAATCATTATTCAGGAAGATGGCTTTAATGTGAAATGTTCTATTCTTGAAAGCATATAAATATAAAAATTTATGTGATATTATTATTCATATAATAATTACACATTAAACTGAGTTATGTTTTTGCCACTCAATAAAATTTAAGTTTGTTTAAAATTTGTTCACTAGGTAAAAAAATCACCAAGATGAACTCAGATTTAATCTCTTGTCACAATTATGGTATGGAATGTGTTAATAACTACATCACAAATCAAAGCCATAGTATACATATCCACACATATATTGAAACAGTATATTCCTGCTCTCATATCTATTTCACCTTTTTTTCTGCATACCTCCATCTGTTCCAGATTTAAAGTCATTTTGAGTACAAATATATGGATGTTAACATAGTTATATATGTGTCATCCCATATATATATATATATATATATATATATATGCGTGCGTATGTGTGTATGTGAATAACGAGCAGTAATGTCTTACATTTATATATATATATTAATTAATAAAGCAAGTCATATATAACATGACATTACTTTTAATAATATATATATATTACAACAGATATATTTTATTTTAAAGTCAAACTTTTTGAATTATATATTTTGTTTTAATTTAAAAGAATCAATTTATTATTTTATATTTAATATTGCATATATATATATATATATATATATATATGTGTGTGTGTGTGTGTGTGTGTGTGTGTGTGTGTGTGTGTGTGTAGTTCACATACCACAATGATACATAATATAGTACAATATGATTTAAATATTATTTAGCTATTTCTAATGATTCTTAATTTTAGACTGAAATAGTTGTAAACAAAAATCACATCACTGCACACTTGGGTTAATATAGCAGATGATCAAAGTTTAAAATCTTATTTATGCAATAGTATTTTTCTAAAATGTATTTTATAGTAAATAATATTCACTGAGCTGGAACTATTACTAAGTCTTTGGGGAATAGAGACAGTTAAATTAAGTTTAAAATATGTTTAAAAATTAAACAAAAGGTTAAATAGATTTAGTAAATTAAATTATAAGATAGGAAATAGGTCTAATTAATTTGCTAGCTGTAAGTTCATGTTGTTGACAAAATATGGTCTGATCTGAAAATCATATAAATAGTCTATATTTTTATACTCTGGATTTTAATGTATATTTTTCATGAAGTGTTGCTAACAGAATCTACACCAGATTTTATTTTGAAATGGTAGGACAGAATGCCATATATTTGCCATTTTCCTGTGGGAAGATGATGATTTCAAACATCATTTTACATGCCATAATGGCATGTAATGATCATCATGGAGATGGAAAACGTTCTAGCAACCATCATCATGGAGATGGGAGACTTTTCAGCAACAGCCTGCCTGCAAGAAAATTGCTTCTTAAACCATACCATGTATCCATAGAAGAGTTCTGCCATGCCTATCCTTTGATGCACCTAAAGAAGTTGCAAACAAGAAGCTGAGTAATATTCTTTTCAACACCACAGAGCTCTAAATCAACTTTAAATCTTTAAACCTTTTTAAATCTCTTAAACTAGCTTATATAATGTGAATTGAACATTCATTATTAAATTCTTGAAATTCTAAAATAATATAATTTATAACTGTATAAAACTTGCCTGAAACTACCTATAATTTTAATTTGTTTCTCTAAATTATAATAACTGTAATCAGTTATTTACCTAAATTTCTTTAGTATTGCAGTTATGTCTAGATATTGTTTTCATTATTTATATAAAATTTATTTTATATATGTTATAATTTGCCAAGTATTTCAAAACAATGAGCATTATCATTTATAATAAACTTTTAATGGAGATATGATTATTAAGATCTCCATTTTAGTATTTTAATAATGCTATTTGGCTCACTAAATTGCTGTTCTGAAATCCTATTATGTCAGATAATAACTGATTGCTGCACTTTCATTATTATTGATTTATTTAGATTTACATCATATTATGTTTATTATGATTTGCTTAGTCAAATTTTATACAATGCAATTGTTAATATAAATTATTTAGTAGTAATAGATTAGTCTTAGTAATAGGAGATAGTGATAAAGTATATATTTATTAATGTCTTATTAATTGCTACTAAATATACTTCCCCCTTCTTAATCAATGGTTAAAGATGCAGATTCAGTATTTTAAACTAGATTGATAATTTACTTTTACTCTTTTGAGTTAGCATAATTATAATACTATTTTAAGAACTAGGTTCTGTCAGATGTACAGATAAAAGCTATTAATTTTAATTATACATATTTGTATTTTACTTATATGTTGCAGGTGTGTTTTTACAATGTACACACATGTACATTTACATCTTGCTGTACCTCTTCTAAGTGGTTCATAGTGTCAGACCATCCTCATATTCTTAGTTTGGGTAAGGCTATTTTTATTAGAACTGAAACATGATGGTACAAACTACTTTTATAAAGTCTACCTGAGTTCATGAACTTCATATGTTCATATTTTAATAGTAGCAAGTTGTCTGGTCTTAGAGCACTGTGCATTTTGATGTGATCCTGTGAATAATTACCTACTCACATCACAAACATATTTTTTAATATTTTATTCAGCACCATAGCATATATATGGGACCTACAGTAATCAGTTCTTTTTTCTTATTAAATCACTGTTCAGAATTAGTCTGAAACCTGAATCTTTGCTTACTGGGTTGAATCTGCATCACCTTTGAACTTAATTATTCATTCACATTTTTAATATATATAAACAGCACCTATATGTTGGCTGTAATGAGTGATCTATCTTGGGCTAGCATTTTCACTTGTAAATTGGCAAACCAAATGTAAGAATAGGATTGGCATAGTAAATGTAGGCATAAATCTCATTAACCACACATGCACCCATACCTATTAAAAATGTTAAGATGACATTGCTGTATTAATTTAGTCTCATCCACTATGTAACACCGGTGTGTGGTGATTCCACACATTTAAATACTACACAATTATTGTCATTTTCTGTTTAACTTGATTTTATTTTATTAATTTGGTAAACATATTTAAAATATAAAACATTGCTTCATATCTTTTGTTCGCAAGTCATATTCCAATTCTGTTAGTATTATAAAGGTATAATGTGCATTATAGTTAATCATTGGTATTAACTTTAGTTTTAAATTAATTAATGTGTTAAGTAGTCCATTTTAACTCTTTTAGTTAAATTGTTAGTTTGTTTCGGAGTCTCATATCTCTTCCTGTTCAGAATCAGCTCATAGAAGAAATTGAGACACCATGGGGTAACCTCAGAAATATCATTCATAAAGTATTAAATCACAGCCTATTGATGAATGAGTTAAAACTTGGTTGGATTCAGGATCTCACCATCCCATTTTGGTCAGCTTTGATGTATTTTACCTGGATCCTGGATTTTGTTACATGAATGTACAAACCTGACCATATATATATATTGTACCGGTATAAATCCACCACGCTTACTCATACACGGTACCCGAGTTCAAACCCAGTCCACATTTAAGAATAAATTCCAAAACGCCAACGAAATTCAAGCCCAAACCCCGGTATGACCAACCGATGATGACTTTATAACAGCACGGGGTTATCCCTTTACTAGCTCAACTCAGAACACAGACTAAATTACTTACAGTTTTATATATAGATCTATTATACTCTGGATATCGGTACGGTCATTAATGTAATGTATATATTTAAGTTGCCAATACAGACAGTAGGTGACTAAATAGACTTCGAGAGAAATGAGGTGGAAGACACAAAATTAGAGTAAATAAATTGTTTAATAACAAATAGAAAACATAAAAATATAGTATTCAAAAGTACGGTAAAATTTCCATAAATATTCTATTATAATTAGCTACTAGTCTTTAGTAATTATTTTACCTGGTAAACAAACTCATACCAATATTTGTGTAGTGACATGATTGACGGGTGGCTAAGGGAATCAGAGCATTTGAGCATTGAAAATATTTATCTACGATTTTTATTAAGTTATTTTATTCGAATAGATTCGAACCGTTGCGTGTACGAATAGTTGGAAGGTGGTTTCGTATAACTATGATATCTAAGATTGATGTACTAGTGGTTGCCTAGATTGAAGAGCCCTACAGTAATCACTTGCGGTGCATCAAAGGAATACCGGGCGGCTTGTACTTTGACAAGGCTTAATGCCCCCAAGTAGCTCCGGGACACTACAACCAGCCGGGATCATTTCGAAACCCGGTGATCCAAGAGATCCTGGGAAAGAATTGCTTTCTTCCCCATATGGTAGTATGGTGAGACGCTAACTTTGGCGAAGGGAAGGCATTGCCACAGTCATCGAGGACGAGTGCTTGAAGTGGATTTGAAAAGGAATTTTACCAAACCTGAGTAATCAATTCGTCTATTTCTACGCAACAGGCTGATATAACTATTCCAATAAAACATGGCGGAATCAAACTGACCGCAAAAGCAATAATTAATGAAGTTTACTCTGAAACCCCTAACTCCCCCAGATCGTTCAGGCGGTAGCGATTATAACAAATTATACACTGAGAACTATTTCTCATTTCATGTAGGAAACTAAGATAATAAATTTAAAACCCTTTACATATTTAAGATTGAAGTATCGGTTACAATAGTATGACAAAACAACAAAAAAAAAAACAAAAAAAAAAAATATAATAAAGTGATTTAATATCTGCCAACTCAATATACGAAATAATCTTTAATTTAACAACGAACTTCCTTTTAAAATAACTATAATCAATATTATAAACTTTAAACAGAGTTGGGAAATATTTCTATTGGCATCGTTTGTTTATAGCATAAATAATAAAAGGAAAAAATTAGAAATGTCTTCATTTGAATTACTATTAGTAGATACAATATTTATAAACTATTTTCTAAAGACTAGAGCAGAGGAAAAGGAGAAAAGAAAATTTACTGACAGGTTTGAAACAGTAGCGTTATAAACGAAACAAAAAACTTACATGTGAGTCATTTGATTGACAGATTAACTTATAACATTAAGCTCGGGAGAAAGTTAAAAGTTCATGTAACACAGTTACCCTTCCTTCTTCATCCGGCTTGGCTTCTCACGATGGTATTTCTGACGAACATAGGCGCGCATTTGAAATCTACTTGGAAGGCATAGTCAATTTGGAGATTGGAAGCTGGAAATTGTGAAGCACATAAAACATGATCAGTCAGCGGTACAAAGATTCAAATTGGCAGGACAGAGATCAGCTCCTGGCACTTAGCCCATCGACATTACGGTTTATTGGTGGACTTCTTAACAAAAGTTGGAGAGATTTCTCTAGCAACTGCTTTGCTGTTTTTGAGACGATCTACTCCCAGCCACGTCAAAAGTTAGAATGTTAGTTTTCTCTACGATGGCCACGGTTGACCTTTCTGTCTATTTTTGTTTTAGGCTCCGCCTACTTTTCTCTAGCCTTCAGCAATCCAGCTTGACCATACAATATCAATTATCCATTTCCATTGTTCCGTTTTCAGCTATCTTTAACTTTAATACGCAATTTTAAATTGACAAAGTAATTACAAATATAAATTCCTTATCTAATTTCGAATACAACTTAATTACTCTATACATTTGTACAATACAGATTTTAATTAAAAACACTGATCAAAGGAATGTGACTTTTGATCAGTATTTTTAAACGACTTTGTATAATTCTAAAAGGCTAAAATTTAAGCAACTACACCCGCAATGGAACTTTTAAATTAAGTTGATATAAATTCACAAACCACGCACACACGAATATTATTTCATGATTTGTGACATTTATGCACGGAGTCTCTACATATTTATTTACAAAACATAAAATATATATAGCTCAATTTTTGTGACTTGAAATGGAAAAATTCCACTGCGGGCGAATAGTAGTTCGAATTACCGTACTTAAACACATGAAACTAAGATCGGTTCTTCGATCTGTCTGTTTCAATATATATAATTTTAACAAATTAAACAAGCTCTTAATTAATTTTTTAGTTTTTCAAATATGTAACATTGACGAATAAAATTGACATTGAAATAAAAATAATGGTGGGCATTATTTGTAGATTCATTTAAGTAATTTCTTTGGGGATATGGCTTACAAAATGAGTTTCAGACTTGATTGTTCTGTGAATAGTTTTAGTTTGTTAATTGAATTGATAAATAGAAAGGTAGGTTGATAGCTATCAGAGAGGAGACAGGTATGCAGGCAGATAGTATGTATGTAGATAAAATAAATAGTGACAATTAATTTCTAATAATTTCTAATATATATATATATATTGTAATGATATATAAATATGTCGTTACATTAATTTAGAATAAAACTTAAAAGTTCGCATATAAAAATAAGTGTATTAAAAAGAAAGAAAAAACTAAACGCTAAAATTAAAATGTTTGTTAAACGTATATACATTCGCACAGATGCCAAACTTTAAAAATATTTTTTTTTAAAAAAACAAATAAATAAGTATTTGAACGTACTTTTTTATAAAAAAAAAAGTATAAGATTTAAAAATAAAAACAGGTATTAATTAATTCTTGTAATCTGTAAATGGAAATGATTGTTTATAAATTGTTTGAAAAGCAAGCTAGCTGTGGGCTCTTGTATAATTAAAATGATCTGATGAAAGATAGATAAGAAAAAAAGAGAAATTAGCTTGACCAATGGAAGCACTAAGCCTTGGCTCGGACCCTAATGAAAGTGATGGATTAGTGACGTTTTGTTGATTGAATCTGTGTGGATAATATAAAAAGGGAAATACAGTTTTTTCGGGCAGTTCCAGCGTTGTGTGTTTGAGAGGTGGTAGGACGCACATACCACACTCTCTATTTAAAAAGGAAAAATGAAAAGACTGTGATACCTTGAACCAGCTATTGCCATCTCCAGAACATTATCTTCCAATGGAGGCATCGCGGGAATTAAAAGCAGAAACCTGGACTCTTCTACCGTGAGCTATGAACTTTACAAATTAACAACAACCAAAAAAAAGTAATTAAGAACTTTCGTCATTGATTTTTTTTTTAAAGATTCAGCTAATTTAAATTTTAAAATGAACTCTTATTTGATTTTCAAATTAATAATTGATTGTTTAAATTTATATAGTTAAGTTTTGCTAAAATCATTTCCATTTTATTATTTTTATTTGTAGTAATATTTATTGTAGAAATTATTAAATGCATTACATTTAAGTTGGGTATAGACGTTGCATAGATTCGTTAGCGGTTGATTATGTTGTGGTTTTCACAGTCGATTGGAATATATAGGTCAACGATGTTAATGCGGGCATCTTACGATGAATGCCATGGGGCCTTGTGTATTCCCTGTTGCAATTGACGTTATCGATTGACTTTGTATTTTGATCGGTTGTGTTTAATTTGGAATGTTTTGACCGTGGAATCTGTGCAGCCGATCTATACCCAACATTTTTAAACAAATCTGTGCGAACGTATTTAAATGTTAAATTTAAGTCGGGCGTGAATGGCTATATAGTTTTGTAAAGTTATATTAAGGGAGGGTAATCTTAGGTTATTCATTTCGTAGTTGAATTGGCTCAATGGATTGGATATATTTGTGTAATTAGTAGATGTAGTATGAGGTCCGCTACGGGCAGGATTATAGATATACGCCACACACCCTCTGTTTGCCTATGGATGGGTTTGTAAGTCGGCAGAAGACCGCAGTCCATTCCTATGGAGTTTTTTGTTTATTGTTCTACTTGCCAACAGATGTCACATTCCTGTTGGTGGAGAGTCAATGTCTTCTCTATTTCTACTTATTGTTCAGATGTACATTCCTGACAGTATAGTATTTTGTGTTGTCGTATCATGCTACATTGAATACATGAATGTATCAGATGGATTGGCGCCAGTTGATTGCGAAATTTGTTGCCTAAGGTTAAATCAGGGAAGAATATTTTCTTTTCAAATGCAGATCTATGTAGTCTATTCATACTTGACTATCTAAATAAAATATTAAACTCATTGAAACTTAGTTAAATGTAAAATTAAAAATTAATATAAAAATCTAAAATGTTAAACTTATTCCTCAAAATTTAAATGTTATTTTATATGTGCGTAAATAAATATTTTTATGTGTTAATTTCTGGCAGTGGCTTTTATTTATTGATATTTAAGATATAAATTAAGATATAGATTTTTATCTCTGCGTCTCCGCTGAGCTAGTGACTTGGGCTAACGATCGGAATATTTAAATAAAGTGGAATCTTAACAGCGCGTATCTGCCTACTCTATAAATTTTTCTAGGTTTAAATGCCTAGATGGCGCCCTGGTAGTTGCAGATATTGTTTTGCGGTTAGATTCGATCTTCACTTTCATTTCGATCGTTATAATATATATATATATCACTTGACCAAGAATAATTTCTTTTTAAATTTTTAAAAAAGCACAAGCAGCTATTAAAGTATTAAATTAAAAAGAGCACATTCATAATTAAAATACCAGTGTGGTTGATAATATCTTTTATTTTTATTTGTGATAGTCTCTTTCTATACTCATTACAATTATATAATTACAATTAAATATATCATGATCCCTTTTTCATGACTTAACAAACTTGAATGTTTGCTTATTTATATTATCAGGTTTTAAAAAATTCTTAATAAAAATAAACTATGAAATATACATCAAATTAAAAAATATATTGAAACATGGATATAATGGATGTAAAATGGAAATAATGTATATAATTTAAAAATAACAAGCAAATAATAATTACAAACTATGTAAATTTATTTCTATGCTTTACAATATTGTTATAATAGGCATAATGTTGGTTTCAGTCTTCCATTAATTTTAATAAGTTGATTAAAACTTCAAAAGAAAGTCTTACACATAACGGTAATACTGTATCGTTTTTATGCCTGGAAAGACCATTGTTATTCAATATATCATGGAGACAACAACAAATGTAAGCATAAGAATCAAATAGCAGAACCATCAAAATCACACAAAAAATGCATTTTGTTTTGTGAATCATGAAAAAGAAATGGGGTATATATTTAATTATAATGATGTAAATGTAAAAAGTAAAGCCAGAGATTATGAAAATAGAATATTAAAAAAAAATGGTTAATTTTTAATAGAAATCACATCCTCATCTAGCATTCCAATAGTATTCAATTAAGCTAATGTTGGAACTTTAATTAATAATGTAATTTATATTTACATTATTTTAATATCTGCCATGAGTTTGGAAGCACGTGCTTTATGATTTTTGAAAATTTGGAAATTATGTCTTACTTGAATTTATAAAATTTCAAAATATTTCTATAATACAATAATTATTCATTCATTCACCAAGTATTAAAAGTGAATAGAAACTAGTCCCTTGTAGGAAAATATTAAACTATCAACATGAATATGGAGATGTAGTAGTTTAATGTTTTTAGTTTCTCTGATGAATAAGAGATGTTTTAGAAAAGTATGCCTAATGAACGGTGTCTAAATTTCTGTATGTATGCATATGCACATACATAAATTTGAAAGTAAGAGGAAACTGTATTTGAAAAATTCAATCTATTTTCAATTTTTGAATATTGAATATATGTGAAAAGTTTAGAAAAATATTTAATAAATAAATCTTCATTATGGAAATAATTCAATATATAATTACAAAGTATACAAGTTAAATATTAATTACATCAGCCTCAAATATAGATAAAATTTATTTGAAAGTTACTGAAAACCTCTCAGCAAGTTATATTAAACTAATACAACTTCATCAATAAAAGAAAAGTTATATTAGTTCACATAAAGCTCGCTAGGGTTTTTCAGAATAAATTTCGTTTTACATTTGCGCTATAACATTAATATCTAATCTATGAACTGTTGACTCATTTAATATTCATGGGTTGTTAAATATGAGAATCAGCATTGCCCTCTCATTTTTTATAATGATTTCAGAATAACTTACAATTGTCCTGAAATTATATTAATATATAGAATGCATGCTAAGCTTTGTAATATGTCAATAGATTGACTGCTTATACATGATGCAGGCTAAAGTAAAGATAGGCTCATTTCTGTAGTTTTTCATTTATTTATGGATCTATTCATTTACATATAGCTCACTGGGAGTTTTCAGTAACTTCTGCCTAAATTTTGAAATATAGAATTTGTACAAAATAGGTGATACACCTGCCTTACTAACACTATCTTTTGCAAGCCTATAGCTAGAATATTGAATTGCCAACCCAAAGTTTTTTTTTTCCATGTGTCAAAGCATTGGCTGGGAAGTGAATCCACAAACACAGGACAACTGCTTGTAAGGAGGCTGTCCTGACCCCTCAACCACTAATGCTTGACAACCCAAAGTAATTTGTTCATTATTTATGAATAAACTCTCAAGGAGATGGACGAAAATGCTTTACAAAAAGTTATATCATTTCATGATAAATCTCAGCTCTATGTGATGAATATTAGCATAATCACTGCATCAGTGAATTACTAATTATGGATTGCTCATTTATTAGTTAAAAATATTTGTAAAGAAAATCACTATTATTTGTTATATATATACAAAATAAATTATTAAATGAAAGAAAATATCAACAAGAAAATTAGCATCTATTTAAAAATATATATTATGTCTATAATATTTTTAAAACAATTCTGATTTACATTTAATGCAAAAAGAAAATTATTTATAAGCTTGTAAATTAGATTTTTGCCAAAAGAATTGAATATTTAATTATAGTTGCTAAGCAAAAAAGAAATAACAGTATCAATTTAAATACATATTTTGTATCTGAATTTTTTAATTATAGTTTTTAAGATCAATTTTAATAAATTGAAAAATGTGCTGTAAGTTGTTTAAATAATTTTAAGAACAATTTTTTTTATTTAAAAGTTTGAAATAAGCATTACTTCTTAGATAACTTTTTTAATTAAAAAAATAAGTGAGCAAGGCAATAAAAATCCTAAACTGATGTTGAAAATCGCTCTCTTTTTTTTAATCAAAGTTTTCAATTAAACCAGATATACAATGAATCTTCCATTTACACTATATTTTGTTTCAAGATTCCTAGAAGATGATATGAAAAGAAGATAATAACTCACACTTTTTTGAAATGCGTATTGTTTGTATAAATGAACATATACAGTACAACATATATATGTGCTTTCATCTGTATTTTTAATTTAACAATTAGACCAGTATAGTATAATGAAATCAGTATTCACATTACAAAAATTGATTTTTTTATTATGTGACCTTCAATATGAATAGATTTTGCGACAAATTAAAAATATTATTAGCATAATTATTACCAAAAATAGTTTCAGAAATAACTAAAATTAAATAAATATTAAAAGCAAATTTATTTTGATTTTTTTTTACAAAGATTACATTTCTAAACTATAGAATAATAATTATTAAAACCAGTCAATACTTTGACAATCCCATTATAAATAATAATCAACCATCTCAAACTGTTGTCTAGACACCCACCTTTAACAATAAAGGTGCAATAATGTATTTTTTTTTTAATTTTTCATTAGAAATTTATAAAACAATGAATTTAAAATATCATCTACACAGTTTTCTTTTCAAAAAATAGTTCATAATTTTCAATATATATATAAATGAATACACCAAACTTCTTTTGAAATTTGGTTTTATATATGACTATTTACTAAGGCAATAAACCTAAAGCATGTAGACTTAAAAATGCGAAGGTAGCGACCTCTACAGGTCTTAACCACAAGCTTATGCATTGGAAGAAATAGGGGACTATTACAAAAATATAACTACACACTAATGTTTTGACTTTTTTTTTTTAATGTTTTTTTCAAGGAAAAATAAAAAATATAAATATATAGTAATAAGTACAAATATCACATATTCACAACAAATCCAAAAATTAAAAAAATACTCTTTACCTCAAATCCTTTCTATTACAATCTCAAAACTTTATAAAAAAATTTACATTTATATACCCATCCAAAAATATCCTAAAAACATTTAATTAACAAATCTATGGTTTTTTTCTTTACTATTAATATTCTATACAATTTATATGAATAAAAACAAAGATTTTTAAACAAAATCTTTAGAATGTATAAAATCACACTATCAAAGAATAACAAAGGAAGTTGTTTAGATTTGAATAAAATATTAATAGAAAAAAATAATAGATATTTTAGTATTTGAGTATTACTCCTGCAACATGGAGCAGGCATTAAACCTGCTGTGCCTTTTCACATTTGTATCAATCTGTGATAACTTTATAATCTTGTGATCTGACCAAAATATGTGCACAAGGATACGATATTTTGGGCAAGATTTGCACAAAAAACATGTACATGATCTTGTACAAGATATATTCACAAGATTTACAAAGTTATCAGCAGGTTGAATAAGTATGTGAAAAATCATAGTATGTCTAATACATGCTCCATCTTGCAGGACTAAAAATACCACTTTCATGGAACTAAAAGTATAAAATATGGAGCAAAATTAAATATGACTTCACATGAAAAACTTTATAATTTATAACAATAAACATAAAAACTTATAAGGAATGTTTAAAAGAGAAGTTATAAATAAATATAATAATAAACTAAACATTTTCGAGGATCCATGCCTTATAATAATAGCTTTCTTAGAAATATATAATAAAATATATGCAAAGATATTTAAATTAGCATGTGTTACATGGCCCATTTCTTCGATATACCAAAGTAAATGTCTTTTTTATTTATAGCATTAATATTAATTTACAAGAATAGTAAATCGATATTAAAAAGAACATTGTAAAAATAAATACTGATTTGCCATTAAGGAATGTATACAACTTCCATCTGTAACATTTATAACAACACTAAAGATTTGAATTTCACACAAAAAAGCTGATGTTAAAAAATACATTTTGTCAGCCCAAAAATATGTAAAATACAAAATGCCATTACCCTAATAACAAAATGTTACTTTAAACATGGACAAAACAATCACTAAATTATTATATGTTTAAATATTATTTGCAAAAACCATAAAATATACACATACACTACTTACCATCTAATATATAACAGGAATTTTCATGTTGAAACAAGCAATTTGGCATTTACATTTTTGACACAAAATGGAGATTTCAACTGAAAAATTTTGCCAAAATGGAGTATTACTGAATATGTGATTGCACAGTGTATCGGATGAACAGGATTTTCCACAGAAATGCCAATAAATGAATGTATTTTTTTTAAAAAAAATTCATAAAAATAAATAAATATAAATTACAATTTTATTAACTTTTCATCCTAGTGGAATTTTTTTTATGTCATTCAGTATGCAAATGAACATGTCATTTTTCATACAATCTACATAACACATAAATTCAGTGTTGCCTTGATGTCCCTCACTGCTACTTATTTCATCATTTTGTGGAACCCCATAGTCTTTTAATGTTCAGTGTGTGACTTCCAGTTGCTGGGATCATGAAATTTATATCTGCAGTTCATGCAAAAATGATTGTAATTGGCATTAGGAAGTTATGAAAAGAAAATCAAAAGGACAAAAACAAACATTACATAAGCTTACACACTTAAAATCAAATGAAGTGGTGTAATTCAGAAGTAGAAAAAACATAAAAATACTTCGATGAAGCAAAAATGCAACTGAAATGAAAGCTATTGAAAGAATTAAATTTGGACAGTAACTGAAATGTTGAAATATCAAAAACAAAAACACATTTTAATAAAGAGAAACACATTTTCACATGAGATTGAATAACATTGCAGGGTTTATTTTGCTTAAATTGATGTGATTGCAAGATTACACATTTATTGCAGATGTAAAAAGGTGTACAATCTCCCCTACATTGTAGGACTAATACTCAAGTACTGATTTGTTAATTAAATGGTTTTATAGTATTTTGGCTGGGTTTATAAATGTAAAAATTTGATAAAGTTTTGAGATTGTTTGTAATAGAAAGGATTTGATGTTAAAATAATTTTTTAGTATTTTTTAATTTTTGGATTTGTTGGAAATATGTGATATTTATTTGTATTTTTATATTAGACTATTTCCATCATCTAATATGAGTATTGAATGTCTTTAAAAAAATTTAACTTTATTTAAATATTCCAAATACATTCAACTGTTAGTAATAGCACATCAAACAGATTAGTATATGCACAATGTATTGAGAGGTATTATTCTTTCCTCCTCTTCAGGTGTTGCTGGTTTGACCAGTGATAGTACTACCATGGGTTTCAAATCTGGACCCTTCGATTCTTAAATATTGAATTATAAGGTAATGCTCTAACCAACTGAGACATCTTTCCAAAGGCAACAGTCAATAGAAATTTCATATACTTATCTATGATGTTCCTGCTCATTTCTCCATTTTTTCTAAGTGCAAAGTTGATTAGTGGTTTCCATACATTATGTATAGTTACAGTAGGTTGACTTGTGGAATTGTTTGTTATTGTCATGTGTGCAGCTTCTTTAAATTTTCTTCGTTGTACCTTTTTTTTCTCTATCCCATATTGTTGGATTTTCCCAATTGAACATATGTTTATGGGCACATCTCAGACACATCTGTTTTCTCTCTTCTAATCATCACTTTGTGTTCTTGCAAGCAGTTTTCAATGGGATCACTGGTCTCATCAATATATGTTTTTCCACATTCACCTGGTATTTCATAGAAGAAGTTTATTTCTTTTCTGCATATCAAGTTTAGGCTTTGTAGATGTTAAAATTCCTTGTAGTGTGGTATGTCTCTAGAAAGCTGTTCTGATGTTATATTGATTGCAGATTTTCCTTAATTTGTCTGCTGTTTTTTGGGATGTATAGGTGCATTACAGTACGAATAATTGGTTTTTCTTTTGATGGTTCTTTTTGTTGTATATTTAAGGTTTTCTTAATATCAGCGAATTAAAGAAAATTTGCAATCAATATAATATCAGAACAGCTTCTCAGAGTCATACCACCCTATGAGGAATTCTAACATCTACAAAGCCTAAACTTGAAATGCTGAAAAAAACTGCATCTACAAAATATCATGTGAATATAGAAGAACGTATATTAGTGAGATCAGTTGTCCCATTGAGAAGCGCTTGCAAGAAAACAAATTGATGATTAGAAGAGAGAAAACAGGTGTGTCTAGCATAGGAGACCATGTTTGTGCCAATGAATATATTCTATTGGGAAATATATAAAAATATTGGATAAAGAAGAAAGGGTACAAAGAAGAAAATTTAAAGAAGCTTTTCAAATGACAATAGCAAACAATCCCATGAGATAACCTAGTGTGACTATATATATTGTATGAAAACCACTAATCAACTTTGCTCTTAGGAAAAAGTGGAGTAATCAGAAGGAACCTCATACATAAGTATATGAAATTTCTACTGACTGTTGCCTTTGGCAGGATGGCTCATTTCTTTAGAGCTTTGGATCCAGGTTCGAATCTCATGCTAGTACTAATTATTAAATATATTTCTTTAATTAGGAGTTTTTTCTTTATATACATATTCAATGTTTATAAATTTTTATGCAAAATTCTTTAAAACATTTTTAAAAATATTTGTTTAATCCCAAACATTCTATCTAAATAGTGTTGAAAGATGTATATGCAACTCTATAAAAATATGTGAAGGCAATCAGATATTTCATTGCTTGAAATTTTTACTTGAAAAATGTCATAACAATGCTTATGTCAAGGCAATGATCTTAAAAAAATATTTTTAGTATATTAAAATATAAAGCTTTTACTCCTAAAACATCTTTTGAAAGCTTCAGATGTCTAATTTATTTATGAAAATTAAGTATATTGAATAATAGAACTTGAAAAATGTCTGGCTGAAAAACTAATAAAGTATTAGGCGGTCTTGTTTATTGCCTGATACTTACCAAAAATCCTGTCAATATATCTGCTGAGATCTCATCTATGTTAGGCATCAGTAAAAAGTCATCTTAACATAATTGCTTAATAAAAAATTTTAAGAAAATTATACGATCATACCTACAAAATGATTTTAAGTCTACTATTATTAAAGGAAGCCCCCAGAAAGCTGATGTTTACATCTATATGGATCATGCAGATGTGACATTCCAGGAATCATTTGATCACTTTCTAAGTAAAAACAAGGACAATAGATTATTTGACATAAGGTTAAGAAAATTGACTTATTATATCTCTAATTGCCTTCAAAACATTTTGAATTCCATTAACTTCAAGAAGATCTAGATAAAGAGTTCTTCATAAAGACTTAAAATCAAACTTTTCTTTGATTTTAATTAAAGCTAAATGATATTTTTTTACATATATTTATTCCTAGTATGCATGCTATTTTTTTAATTTAAAATTCCCCAAAGAAATATTGTTGTGTCAGGTAAAATATTTTTGTTTGTTGGAATTCAAATATTCACATGCACATATACATAAGCCATAAGGTGTGCATGAGTAAGTAGACTAAATAATTACTTCATATTTATGTTTACATATATCTCTACAGCAAAACAAATCACAACATTATTAAATATTTGAAACAAGAATTTAAAGACTAATTAATGGTATCTTTTTGTTTGGTTTTCTTTTTCCAGAACTTCAACAGGTTTATAAAAAAAGGTTTGCCTTGATAATATTATAAATAAAATGTAAATAATTTTTTTAAATTTATTTTCATATTTTGTGTTATTTATTATTTTTCACTTAATTGCAACAGATTCTAATCATTAAACATCACATGATCACCATTTCTTAAGCTTGCTCATAACTGTTATTAAAACAGGCAAAACTCTCCATATAGTAATGCCACTCAGTGCAAGCCAGAGTAGTCAATTGATGCTAGAAGGCTTGCACACAAAATTCCTATCTAGTGACTACTCATCCAATATCCCCAAACTAGATCTAGGTGCAATGCTCTCAGATCCAAAGCTTCTCACTGATGAAAGCTAGTCTGGGGATATTAAATGAGTATGCACTAGATAGGAATTTTATGCACAAGCCTTTTGGCATCCATTGATTACTCTGGTTTGCACTGAGAGACATTACTATATGGAGAGTTTTGCCTGTTTTAGATTCTTGTCATATATGATGCTTCATAAATATTATAATTGCCCCCGAGATTGTAAATTAGTTGATATTTGAATATATTTTGAGATTAATAGAATATCCCTTTAATTTATTAATTATTATTTAAACACTTTTTATATTTATTAATAGATAGAGATATCAAGTAACTTTAAATATTTATAAAAAGTCTCATAACTTATGCATTGAACCTCATCATTATGAAGATTAGCTAGCTTTCCACATTTAATTCATATATATATATATATATATATATTTTGTGGTTATTGTCCACATTTAATTCATATATATATATATATATATATATTTTGTGGTTATTGTAACATTATGCTTCTAATAGTTAAAAAAGTGATAGGCCCAATTTTTTGGTCATAAATTAGAAGCCTGTCTCACACTCACTACTTTATTTCTGATAATTTAAATATTATTACAAAAAGGTTTAGAAGCAATATTTTCTTGTGTTTTTCTGTGCTTATGAATAATTTAATTAATTTTAGAAAGCATCTATGATATTCAACTATAAATAATTTATATCTTTTCTGAGTTAATGTAATGCACATCTGTTAATGAAAACATCCACAAAAAAATGATAGTTTTTTTTTTGAAAAATATTCTGCTTTATTACTGCTTAGCATAATTTCAATATAATGCACATTATATACATGGCTTATAGTAATACGACTTAACAGTTATTAGTATTTAACTATAAGTAGTGACTAATTAGCTATTCAAAATATCCAAATTTATTTAAATGACTCACTTCTTTGATAGAAGTATGCTTGGATCTTTTCTATTGATTGAAAAATGGTCACTGGCTACTGCCCAAGTCTCCTTATATACATAGAAAATAGGGGCAGAAAGCAGAAAATTGAAGAGACCTCGGCAATATCAAGTGACCATTTCAACCAATAAAAAAAGCACATGCATATCAATATAAAGAACAGGGCTACTTAAATAAATTTTAATATTTTGAATAGCTAATTAGTCATTAATACTAATATTAATATTAAAAACTCTTAAATCATATTACTATAAGCTATGAATATGATATACATTATATAAAACATAGCTAGGTAGTAATAAAGCTAAGTATTCTTTTCTTTGGATATTTTCATTAGAAGAAGTATAAAGCATCCATGAATATGTTAAACAAAAGAACCTTTAAAAACAACATCGATTAAAGTTTTGCTCTTTAATATTGTAACTTAAAAAGTATTGCATATGAGTATTTTAAAATATGAAATTACCATAACATTAAAAAAATTTTATATGCCAACAGTAATCATAGGGTGATGAAACTGGGAATCTATAAAATGCAAAAGATACACCATCTAAGTAATATTAACTCAATTATTGTAATTTCAAGCAAGTGATCACATACCCAAGCAATTTCCAAGATGAGAGCTAACAGGTTAAAAGATTAAGACATGGTCTTGAGTTCACTCAATTCAGGTCACAATGTCAGATTCACTCTATTCATTTGGTTTTTTTGTAACTGGATAATGAACAATGTTATATTACTTTAAACTCATATAAAACTTTACTTCATATGAATTTTACTAAAAATTCAAATATTTAATGGCAGTTGAGGAGGGTTAAGGAATTAATCAAAAGTACTTCTGCAGATACCATTATATTTATTATTTTATATTGTTATATATATATTTCCATTCTTGCTATTAAAAGGTGTGAAGGTTGCCTTGACAGCAGTTAGAAATATTGGTTGCTATATTTACTGTGAATGTTTAGGTGGTTACTGGTTGGAAACTAATTATATATATATATATATATATATATATATAATATATCCCATTAGTTTATATATATATATATATATATATATATATATATATATATGTTGTAATGGGATGAGATAGATGAGGTGAACCTGGGGTGATGGAAAAGTCAACATCACCCCCAGCTAATCCATAAATGAAATAATAATTTACAAAGGTATAATATTTAAGGATATAAAAGTATGAGATTACAGAATCTCTGAGAGATCACAGGGATCTGAAGAACAATTAAAAGCATATTTACCCATCACCCAGCATTATAAAGGTAATTATAAATAAGTATGAGTACTATCCAAAACACCATTCATCATCACAAATGATACACAATAAAATATAATAAAATCAACAGTCCATCTTGTGGCTGGATTTGAACAATAAAAAATATTAATCAACAGTCAACCTTGTGACTGGAATGGAAATAGGTCTTCTGTAGACCAGTCTACCTATTGAGCCTTTGACAGCTTGGGCAATTATTTAAACATAACTTGAATTGACCATTGTAAGTGCTAATCCATCAGAATACATAAAAATCAGCAATCGAAACAATAATGCTGGGACATTGAAAACATACTGATCATCATCAATGCTCTGTCCACTTAGTGCCATTAATGTACTGGCCAACTATAAACTTTAACTTCTAATAAGACTAAACTAAAATTAAAGATAATAGTGCCTGGGCTTTAAAGAATATAATCTTATGCACCAACCAGGATGATGATTGATCATCTCTGGATGTGCCAAAAGCACTAATATACATCCTCAATTATATATTCATCCTGTGCTCGAATCTAACTCAGAGAACATAAGCTCTAATACTGTATGTGACCAAGAGATGATACAATACAATTTTAATAATTAAATACAAGTTTATTATTAACAAAAAAAAAATGACATTTAAGGTCTTATAAGATAAAGGTTCTGATTTTGAAAATTATACAATAAAAAAAATTACATTGTGATTTACATAAATATTATTCAAATTCAAATTGTTACATTGATTTACATGTATGTGCACACAGATATGCAATTTCTAATATACAATTAATGCATCTTTGAATAGACATTTAATAATAATAAAAATAATTAAAAATTTACATATAAGTCATACTTGACAAGCATTGGTATTTGCAATACAATTGACAGATATAGGCACACATATATGTGTGTGCTTAAAATTTCTGACACATTCAACTTGTTAAAAAATATTATCAAAATCTTGAGTTACATAAAAATACAATAAATGATTAAAGTTTCAGTTAAATGCTATACAATTTACATAGTAGGTTTACTAAAACATATATATATAATTTGCATAGACATGCAAAATATTACTTTATCTACATAATATTTGTATTTATCACAAATTATTTTCACAATTTAATTCTCTTTGCTGAATATAGTCTTTTTCATTAAAGTAAGAACTACCAAATTTTGACAGTTGATTGTTAATTGATTAAAATGTCTTTTTTTTTTTAAGGCAAAAAGATTTTATAACGTTTTCTCTCTTTTTTAAAATAAATTATAAATATAAATTTAACTCCCTTTTTTTTTCTTTAATAAATGATTTTAAACTAATATTTTGTATATATCTATCTGTTATAAAATGTCATATTACTAAGGAAATTATTTAAAACTTCATTATCATATATAATGCTACTCACCCCCAGATGTACATATGTCTATCTGTGCTTCTCTGCCTTTAGATATGTCAGCATACATATAACTACTTCTTCAGCAAGCTGGGGTTCCCTGGGCAAGCTAGAAGATTTTTCTTGATGACTTTGCTGGTTTCTCATTGGTATAGTCCAGATAAGGGTTGTTCTGCAGTTGGTTCCATTAGACTAAGAATTGGAAAATTTCAAGTCAGCAAGGTATTTTGTCCTCATTTTTTTTCAGACTATTGATTCAGAAGTGACCCAGCTTCAAGTAAATCAAAACTTCTGTGAAAGAAAATAGTAGCAGCTCCTGGATCTACTCTCCTGCCTTCAGCTACACCAGTTCATGGTAGCCATTCTGCCAACTCTACTACAACCAACAACAAACTGCAGCTATATATTTTGGTCAGCTAGTTGCTGACACATTCAAAAAAATTTAGTAGTCAAACTATTCTCTTCAAAATTCACTATCCAGATGGCAGCTGATATTTTTATTAGCTCTTTTATAAAATCATCTGAGGTGATAACACCTTGATTGAAAACAGAGTTTTATTTTTATCTCTCTAATCCCTTGGAATCTACATACATGTTTTAATTAATTAAAAAATTTCAAAAATAAGTATGGTGTTTTTACATTTCAAAGTCAGAATAATCATAATAATAATAATAATAATGATGATGATGATGATGATGATGATGATGATAATAATAATAATAATAATAATAATAATAATAATAATAATAATAATAATAATAATAATACAATATTTATATTTATTCAGATCTTTTAAAAGTTTAATTTATAAAACAATTTTTATTTTAAATCAGAGTTATTATTTTTTTTTTTTTACTTCAGTGAATGTAGAAAATAAATACTACAATTTTTGTCAGTGTTTATTTCTACATTTCCTTTCAACTTTATATATATTTATGCACACACACTATATAATTGTGTGTTGTGTAAGCCAACTGGTTACAATATATATATATTGTGCCACTACTTTTTATATCTGAATGATCGTACGCTGAGAATTAAAAATTTTAATTAAATCTGGGATCGATATCATACAAGGGTGCCATTAGGAAAAGAACCTAGAACCGCAAAATTAGAAAAATCTTATATTCACAGTTGATAATTTGTATGTGTATGACAGATCCAGCTAAACCTCCCTTCACAATCCCATTTTAATATAAATGGATTCAATACAATAATAGGTTTTCATTGTGTAAAGAACCAATGCAAAAAAACAAACAAATACACTTTCATAACCTTTAGTTAATAATACACTTGATTATAGTTTATTTTCATTTTATTCAAGACTATTACCAAAACAAATCACTAATAACCCCACCCCCTCTACTTTCCTCTTTTCTCTACTCTGACATAACTAATGTAACCGTTCTCTCTCTTTTTTTTTAAAAACAAAGGTGAAGAGCAATATATATTTTGTTCTCAAAGGAACATGCGCTTTTACTTAAATATGTGCCCAACCCAATCCAAATTTTGACCAGTATTGGGACTAAGCGACTTACTATTAGGAGTAAGTTATAACACAAAACCCTTATCCTCTCTTTCAATATTTTCTCAACCCTTAATACTTTTCATTTTGCTTTCTAAATCATTTACAATTCTATTCTGATAACATTCTCTTGGATTCATTTATGGGATTATTATTATTTATTTTTTTTTTAACCTCGTCCAATAGTTCTGAAAATTTCTTCAAAATTTAATTAAACCATTCATAAATAAAAATTAAAACATAACAACTAATTTACGTATTCTAAATAAACAAATTAATTAATGTAGATATAAACATTATTAATATATAAAAAAAATTCCCTTCTATTGTCGTAACTCATAGTTCATTAAAGGTTGAATGCAATCCTAAAAAAAATATGCTTAAAGTTCACTAATGCCTATAGTTCAATCAGTAAACAAAGTTTCCATTACCCTGATCGATCAGTGTACGTCCATAAGTGTTTCTTTGTATCTCTTGGGAGTTGATTCTCAGCACTAATTTTGTTGCATGGCTAGCTCCACTTTCTCCTATGTGGTTTGATGTTCCTTGAGGTGGTTTGTTTCGATGAAGATCTAGGAATAGATCAGTGTCCCAGCTGGGGACGATTCTATTTCGTTTAGCTTTCTATCATTTTTATTTTCATTTTCTTATATAATAGTTTTTTTTTATTAAAAGAAAACTAATAATTAAACACACAATAGGTTTTCCTTTCTATTTATAGTCCTTTTTGTCATTGTCCTTTTTTTTATCACATTCCCGGCCAGTGATTGCATTCCTTTAATTTTTTGTTTTTAACACATTGCTAACTAGAAGTCATGACAATAGAATTAATTACAATTCTTTTTTTCTCTCTCCTCCCTTCAGATTAAAAAATTAAAATAATTAATTACAAAATTGTTTCCAAAAACTTCAAAAAAATTTTAATATCACTTTTGATGTAATCTCTCAATCCAATTAAAAAATAACTAATCTACCATTTTGCTTTTTTTTCTTTTTCAAATCCCAATAAAAAAAACGAATGGATAATACCAAAAAAAACTTATATAAAAAAACTAATAAATAATACCACAAAAACAACTCCCTATACACACAAAATTTATTTCTTATTTTATACCTAATATATATGTGTATATACGTATATTTGTATACACATATAGATTATAACATGAGCTGATCGAAATTATCGGCTCAATATATATATATATATAATTGCATGAACTCAGACTTCCAAACTCCCCAAACAATCCATCTTATACAATTGATACACATGACCAAATACATGTGAGCAAAATAACTGCTCTTCAGTATATGTATTTCATGCTGAAGCAGCACTCATCAGTTGATCCAGATCACTATCTCAAACACATATTTACAATCACTGCACAGTTTGTATTAAGAAAGCAAATCTTCAAACATTAATAGAGAAAGTTTCAATCTTCTCCACTCTCCAACTCTTCAGCCATCCATGTCATTGAAAATCCAAAAATAAAATTCTCAAAGCCCTTGATGATGCCAATATTATTGTCATATCCATGTTGACCTTAAGTCAATCTGAATCCTCATACATAGGACCTTAATATGCCAATCTAATTATATAGACAGGGAATGGGCAGAATACAGGCTGAATATGTAATATTTAAGTACATATATACTGTCTATATTAAATGTAATTATAAGAGACTTGAAGCCAGACATTCAAACTCCCCACAGCTACCCAATCCATCTTATACAACTGATACATATGACCAAATAAATATGAAAAAGAAAAATGATCTCTAATATATATATTTCATGCTGGACCAGCATTCATCATTTGGTCCAGATCATTATCTCCAACACATATATACAATCACTACACAGTTTGTATTAAGATAGCAAATCTTCAAACTTTAATGGACAAACTTCAATATTTTCCACTTTCCAACCCTTTAGCCATCCATATCATTAAAAAGCCAAGAATAAAATACCCAAAGCCATTGATAATGTCAATATTATTGTCATACCCATATATAATTAAATGGACATAGTAAGGTCCTATGTGTAAGGGGTCATATTGACTTTAGGTTAACATGGGTATGATAATAATATTGGCATCATCAAGGGTTTGGACTATTTCATATTTTCAATGATATGGATGATTGAAGAGTTAAATAGTAGAGAAGTCTGAAGCTTGTCTATTAAAGTTTAAAGATTTTCTATTTTAATATAAATTGTGCAGAAATTGTATATATGTGTTGGAGATGATGATCTGGACCAACTGATCAGTGTTGATTCAACACCAAATACTTATATTGCAAATAATTTACATTTTTACATGTATTTGGTCATGTGTATCTTGCGTAAGATGAATTAGGTAGCTGTGGGAAGTTTAAAAATTCGAGTTAAAGTCTTTTATAATTATCTTAAGTTTAGTATAGACAATATACATGTATTTAAACATTACATATTCAGCCTGTATTCTGCCCATCCCTCTTCTTTATAATTAAATGGACATATTATGGTCCTATGTATGAGGGATCAGATTGACTTAAGGTCAACATAGGTATGACAACAATATTATCATCATCAAGAGCTTTGAGCATTTAATCCTTGGATTATTAATATGGATGGATGGAGAGTTGGGGAGAGAGGATTGAAGCTTGTCCATTAAAATTTGAACGTTTGCTATCTTAATATAAACTGTGCTGTAATTGTGTATATGTGTTGGAGATGGTCATCTGGACCAAATGATTAGTTTTGGTTTAGCATGAAATACATGTATTGAATATCATTTATTTTTCCCATGTATTTGGTTATGGGTATCAGTTGTATAAGATGGATTTAGTAGATGACATGTGGAGATTGAAAGTCTGAATTCAAGTCCCTTATAATTACAGTAAGTTTAGTGTAGACAATATATATATTTAATTTTTTTTTTCAAAAATACTTTTGTTTCATGTAAAAAATTGAATATAATAAGATCCCAAATTTAAATGCGAATACAAATTCTAATTTATTATAACAGAAATTACCCTTGCAGTTAACTAACTACAATATGTAAGTTTAAATTACACATCAAAAAACCAATCCATGTCAGTAGAAAAATTAAATTATTCGGATAAAATTAAAATTGCTAAATATAATAGTCAAATTTTAAAATAATTGAAATCTCAGAATAATTATAATACTACTAAATTCAGATAAGCTAATTTGTCTCCGTTTGTACCAACATTATTAATGCTTTATGGGAAAAAAAAATCATAAAAAGATTGAAAAAACAAAAAAATGTTAGCTGCCATTTTTTAAAGAGATTTAAAAGTAGTGCAAGTAATTTTAAAATATTTATTTTTTCTTTAAAATAAAATAAAACTACATATTTTGCAAGTATCAGGAGATTTATATCTGAAAAGGTTGATGAAGATTCTATTGTTTAATCATCTGGACCTAAAATCTTGGTGATTTATACATAATATTTATATTTTTATTAATTTGAATATTCAATAATAAACACCGGACATTATATATATTAAAAAAAAGTTTATTTATTGGTTTTAACATAATTTGCTCACTTTTTAATAATATAATTAATGATTATTTTAAATATATATTTTTAACATTTCTAAATCTGAAATTACTTTATTAATTAGTAAAAATTTTAAAATATTATACTTATGCCATAATGGCATGTGCATGCATAAGTATAATTAAATTTAATATTAACTTAGGACTGAGATTGAATACTGAATTTCCAAAGCCTGTGACTTTTTTTATTTTTTCTGCACATGATGTTTTTAGAGGTTTCACTAGTTTGGAAAAAATCACTGAAATATTTATATTTGTAATTATAATTATTGTATTTACTGCTGAAAAAAGATTATTAATTTTCAAAAAAAAATATTTTTTTCATCATCATCATCATCAACCATTATCAATCCACTGCAGGATGAAGGTCTCTCCAAGTTTAATCCATCTTCTCCGATCTTTAGCTTCTCTTCTCCATAACACTCCTGCACATTTTCTTATTTCATCCATCCATCTCACATGTGGTCTCTTTCTGGGTCTTTTACAATCTCTTGGAATCCAGTTTAAAATTTCAATTGTCCATCTATTATCATCTCTTCTAGCAATATGTCCAGCCCAACTCCATTTTTACAGGTACTTATTTACAAGGAACTTTTGCATAGCATATGGTGCTAAGTAATTCATAATAAATATTTTATATGTCATTTCACAAATTATGAACAGATATAATTATGAGTAGATATTAATTGATGAAAAAATGGCTTAGAATGCAAAAGCAAATTACTTGTAATAAAGTTAAGAATATTTTCTTGTTTTTAAACTGAAACTATAGGCTAAATAGTGAATTCAGAAAATATATCTATGTGATGTTTTTAATTTTGTACTAATTTCCTAATCTTGATTATCATATTTATTTTTAGTAAATGGCATGTGTTTACTCTTTTCAGTATATTCTTTGTTAAAGTATATAAGAAAGAATTTTGTACTGACTAAGTACTCTTTTATTGCTTACCAATAATTTTTTTCTGTTTATATCTTTCTTCCAACACAAACTTAATACTTGTTTTAATATCCACTAAATACTTATAAGATATTATAACTATAGCAGTTTTAGGAGCATAAGTATTCTTAGCACATTTTTTTTACTATTTTAATAATCCATCTTATATTAACACTATCTTGTTTAATACTTCTGCATTTAATAAAAACCAAAGATTTAATTTATGGCATAGAAAGACAAAAACCAAGTTCTTAAAAGCAGATAGAAACCAGTCTCTACCTTCCATAAGAGCGGTGTAGTGAAAATTACACTACAGAAATATTATTCATTAAGTGGATAATCTCCAGTCTAATAAATGACTAACAAAAATTAATATACTTCCATCAAGTGGTTTGTGTTAAAGTTGTGAGGGCATTAAGTTTGATACATCAATTAAACTGTAATAATTGGCTATTATATATACTGACCAATGATAAAGATATATGTAAGAGATTGTGGTCTGGGCAAACTGATGAATGCTGGATCAGCACGAAATGTTCATCTTGGGAATCATACATCTTTTTTCACATCTTTTGTCATATGTATATGATTACACCTCTTTACAAGGTGTTAAAAGCAGATAAAAACAGTCCCTACTATGCGTGAGAGTGGTGTAGTGAAAATTTCATTACAGAGAAGATAAAGGACGTTGACTATTTAACGAGTTTCTCTAAAAGATCTAATCATATAGAAATATTTGGTTGCTACAATGCAAACGAAAACATTCGTTTAATGTTTAAAATTAATACTTATTTTTGCATATATAATTATTTTTTCCCTTATAAATTTAATAAACATATCCGTTTGTACATTGTAATAATTTATCATAAAGAAATAAAAATCGATATAATGAAAAATTATGATATATAATTAATTATATAGTGATTATTGTTAATAGTTTAATTCTAATTCTTTATGTAGAATTTTGATATTATTAACTCTAATGATTGTTTTAAGTTTTAGAAACTTTATTTACAAAATATTACAAATACTTTTTCAGAATCAAAATTCTGCTTTTTAAAAAAAAATGAAAAGATAAAAGTTTCTAAAAAAAAAAAAAAGTATTACACTAATTAGTTTATCTTTTCAATCTTAATCAGTAGTAATTAATATACATTCTCTGTCAAAAATGTTTAAATTTATCGACTAGCTGCCAGTAATGTCAAAAAAGTTTAAAATACATTTTAAACAACTGATGTTAATGTATAAAACTATACAATGGTCATAATGTCATTTCAAAAATAACCTTTATTAAACATTGTTATTGTAATGATGATTTTAAATATTTATTAAGCTATGACGAAATAGCTATGTACAATACTAATTAGAAAAATTGCAGTAATTTATCATTTTAAAATATTAAATACTGATTTATTTATTTTTGATTGATATAAGTTTAGAATATCTTTAACCTAAATCTACTATTATTAAGCACAGAAAATCTGTAATTGTGCAGAAAGAAATTAACCTCTGACCATGAGCTGGTGGTAACTATTATAAATCTTGTAATAGTCAAATATCTTTCTAATTCTACTCTCTTTTTGTTATTAAGTGCAAACTTTTTGTACTTCTACTTTTACCACCATCCCCTTTAAATAATGTATTAATGAATATTTCTAATCATTTATTAGACTAAAGATTACTATATCATTTTTAGTTAGGGATAAACTTTAAATCTCATTAAAAGTAATCATAGCTATCTTGCTGAATACAGCTCCACAACATCATTAATCTAACATTATCTTTTTTACTTTTTATCAAATATATAATATCTAATATTTCAACTTTACCACACTTATATTTAAGGTTGTTTGTATGGTGATGATGAAGCATTAGATACTATCAAATAGTTATTAATATTAACAGTAGATGTTGATTTTATTAAGTAGATCTTGATTTTTGGCAGATGTATGAATGATATTTTATTTATTGATAATGTGTTCAGTACAGTGTGAGAAATAATTCATCATAATATATTTAAATGTATTAGTTTTTTAGTGGTTGCAAAGTTAAAATATTAATTTTAAACATGAATATTATTTGTAAACTTCTAAGAAATAATTAATACTTCATGAAAATATAATAAAAAAAATAAAGATTTATTTGTTAAAATAAAAATATGGAAATTTAATCCTAAACACAGCTGCTAAGACCTGTCAAAAATGTTACTGCAAAAAGTTAATGAAAGGTTTGTAAAAAGAAGATGTGCATATGCTTTGAGCCTCACTTGTTCACAACCATCCAAAGAGACACCAGAGTGGAGTACCTCAGTTTCATATAAAAAACTACAATGATTGAACTGAAATTCTTGTCAAACATTGCAACAGTGATAAGATAGGATGGTTCCAATATAAGCTACCAATCTCTTGCCAGAATGTAAAAATGGGGATCACCAAATAAAAATAAAAAAATTCTGAATTTAAAAGAACCAAATCAAAATATTATTCATTGGTTTTTTTTATTCTAAAGGCATTATTCAACATAAATATATTTCTGGATCTCAAATGATAAACATTATCTACTATTTGCGAATTTTGAATTGTTTGTAGAGCATACTTTCCACATAAATGCCCTTAATATGGCAAGTGAGGATTTTGATCATTATTGCATAAAATTACATCAGTTCACAGTGCGAAAATTGATCACACAATATTTTTGTCCAAAAAAGTCATATTTGTGCTTGAGCATCCACTCCTCATGACTTTTGCTATTTCCAAAATTAAAATTGGCTTTGAAAGGAGTATATCATGTTCAAGTCTTGATATCCAGAAGCTCGCAATAATGTTTCTTCAAATAATTCCAGAAAAGGATTTTAAGGATTGTTTCAAACAGTTTTACAACCATTCTCAGTTATGTAATGAATCAACAAAAAAAATCTATTTTGAAAAATTAATAGTAAAACAAAATGTAAATGGCATAGTGTGTTTTATTTCAGTCATCTTTTTATTGGAATGTAAGATTATTTATAAACCAGATATTCCAATAGCTAAATGATCATACATACATATTTTAAATACGTCACAGCCATGGGTACTTAATTTTATTAACTTTAGATGGAGCTGCATTATGACAGGATAAAAAATAAATACATACATTTATACTCCCACATAGGTCTCATGAAAGTCACCCATGCATCAACAAATGTCAGAAGGAATTTTTCAACTTCAGATAACTTTACTACAAGTCTGCCAATAATATATAACTTTTTATGGTAGATTAATTATTAATTATTTTAAAACATCTATCAATCAAATTATTATCACCACCAAAATTACCATTACCAATATGACTTAAGTGGAGATATCTTTTCATCTTGTTGTAATGTAATTATGATTATAGTTAATGAAGTATTCTATTATCCACCTGTCTGTAAATATATATATATATATATATATATATATATATATATAATAAAATATCTTTATCTAACAACAATATATATATATGACAATATCTGTAATATAGTCATATAATCATAACACATAAAAATAACATAAAGAAGCTCTTTTCGGCAAATATTAAATTTTTGCCCTTTTCAATATGTCATAATTACAAAAATAACCTATATTGCATACATAGTGACATCTAATGGTTCTATATAAAATTAACACAAGCCTATAATTACTTAAATATCTTTATAATAACAAATATTATACAACTCTCCATTCATTTTTCATTATCCAATTATTAGTTAAATTAATTGACATTTTATAAATGTTCATACAATTATTTCTGTTATCATTAATGTAATTGGTTTCATATATGTTCCTTCTATTAATTTCTTTAATATAATTTAATGGACTTATATTCTTAACACAATCTATTCTATGTCCATATTTTAAGTAGCGAACATATAATGAAGATCTGTCATCTCTTCTATTAATAGCATTATTATGTTCTTTAGCCCTTTCTCCTAATTGTTTTGCTGTATACCCATAATAAACCATACTGCAAACCCCACAAGTAATTTTATATACTATACCCTTTTTATATTTTATATTATCTTTTATTTTATAATTCCCTACTAATATATCAAGATTTTTACTGTTTGGCCATCCTATTTTAATATTTTTATCTATGTAATTTTTATTTTTTAATAATGTATTATAAATAGAAATTGATGTTAAAATAAAGTATTTAGATATAGAGATAGATGATAGTAATATAATTACATTAAAACACTTCATTAAAGAAGATAAATTAAGGGAAATAATTTCTATGGATTAGCAACAGGCATGAATACAAAAAATGGCAGTTATTAAAAATTTTAAAAATAAAAATGATAAATATAACACAGATAGAAAAATAGCTACTTTGCAAAAAGAGAAATTTTTAAATAAATTATTTTTACATAAAATTAATATACCGTCATTTCATGTCATTCATATTTCAGTGTAGTTGTTCACTGGAATCTTATGTTTCCTGAGCCATGTCTGGCATAACGTGATCTGAGTGAGTAAGGTTGTGGTGATCTGAAACTCTAGTGGTGCCATTTTGTGAAATAAAACAGATAAATTACTAGCTGGGCTACATCCTCTGATGGTAAATATCTAGCTGTTATCCGTCACTTTAAGGCTACATTCTCTGATGAGTAGGAAATATTGTTGTAATGGGAAAGACATCAGCATTGGACAAGTCCAATCATTCTTTCTTTCTTGCAATCTGCTCATCAAGAAACAATCAATCACCAAAGGGGTGGAAATCCCAGTCCAGTTACACTAAGAAAAAAGAACAATACACTTGATAAATTACCAGCCAAAAGATTTACAGTCTGCAAGAAACATAAACCAAGATTGACTAAATTAATTATAATGAAAAAATAAGGAGCAAGTGATAAAAAAATTACTAATATCCGCCCAAGTATTTGTCAATGGTTAGTAAGATAAAAGAGAAAAATGTTAAATATTAACTACAAACTCACAATACACTTTTGGACAAATAAATTTAAAATATTGAATTTTAAAACTAAAACTCCAATACATACAATAAATAAAATACATAATAAAATAATGTATTGGAGTCTTAGTTTTAAGATTCCATATTTTAAATTTACTTGTCCAAAAGTGTATTGTGAGTTCATAGTTCATGAGTATGCATAACTTATTATAGAAACAGGTTTCTTTTTAGATTAAGCTGAGTCTTAAACATAGATATTTAACCAAAAGATTTAAACCCTGGTTTTTATATGAAGAGGTGAGTTTACCTTCAAGGTATAATGTTCAGTCTGGCAGATTTCTTCCAGTGGGATAGCAAAGTTTAAGTCTACATAGGGTTCATTTCAAAGATCTGTTCAGGAGTCTGAAGGCAATCTTTGGGATCAGTTCTGGACTAGGCTTTTAGGTCACATATTCTTGAAAGCACAATTATAGAGCTCTGGGGTTCGGTTTTAGGTTGATTTAGCACTGCATATTGTTATTATTAAGATTCTTTATGGTGAGCATTTTCTGCATCCTGGAAGGTCAGTTGCTATTTTGAATGTTTTAGCATATTTACTTCTTCTATTCGCAAATAGCTAAGCAATTCTTTCTAAACACAAACAGCAGCTAATACTATTAACAGTCAGCAAAAATTCAATGCTGGTGATCCACGTTGAGCAATATAAAAATTGGAGTATGAATCAGCATAAGAATCATATCAAAAATAAAAGTAACAATAAGGAGAATAATAATTCAGTCCAAAACCTGGGGCTATTTATATGAATTGTTATCTCCCACCTATTATTTAATTAAAAAGTTTTGACTAGGGTTACTCTCTATCTCCTACTTAATCTTAATTTAAAAATAAAAATAAAAAAAGTCTCAGCTTTTAAAATAAATTTCAATCAACAAAATAAAAACCAACTAATCGCAATTAAAACTCTTTTTTAAATTAGAATATTTTTAATTTCTGTCTATAATCGAGTATGTGTGTTATGACATGCACTCTTAATAAATAATAAAGTACACAATATTTAACTTCAATTTTCTTGTAAAATGTACATTATAATTTTGAATTTTCTGATGGTGCTTTTGAAGTGCATAAAGCATCCAGTCAATATATGTGTGTGTGTGTATTTGAAATAGAAGTAACTGAATCACTCACTGAGTTATGTAACTTCCATAAATTTTAAACTATAGAGTAAATTTTGTTTATTATTTTAATGTATATGCAAAATAAATGATCTGAAATTATGATTGGATCAGTCAGAGGATCAAATCTTAGTTTTAACAACCTCTAAATATTCCAAAGACAGAATGTACAATATATCTTTTAGCTCCATTGTTATATAAGTTTAATTTTTTAATATAATTTTAAACTATTGGGTAAATTTTGTCTATTATTTTAATTTATGTGCAGATTAAATAATCTGAAATCATCATTGAAATATGCAGAGGATGAAGACTGACTCTAAGTTTTAACAACCTCTAAATATCAAATGAAAAGTCAGTTTTATAAATGTAATAATAAATAATCATTATTTGAATGTAAGTAATTCAAATAAAAGTAACTGTACCTCCCACTGAGATTATGTATCATCAACAGCTAGAAAAGACAGAATACTACCAATCTATTTTTTAGCTCTGTTCTTATATAAGCTTAGTTTAAATATATGTCAAAAAACTAAGCTTATTTAACAACAAAGACAGAACTCTCTATACAGTAGTGCCACTCAATGCAATCCAGAATAATCAACAGATGCAGAAGAGTTTGTGTATAAAATCTCTATCTATTGCTTACTCATCCAATATTCCCAGACTAGTTTTTAGCTTGTGGCTTTCATCAGTGAGGAGCTTTGAATCTGCGAGAATTGCACTTTAGATCTTAGGATCTAATGCAATCATCCAGCAGTTATCTTTTACCTATTTAGTTAACTATAAATATTTGAATCCAAAATGAAAACATAATAATGTTTTTAAATTCACTGATGAAAGCCACAAGCTAGAAACTATTCTGGGGATATTCAATGAGTAGGCACTAGATAGGAATTTTTTGCACACACCTTGCTGCATCTATTGATTATTCTGGATTGCACTGAGTGACACTACTATATGGAGAGTTTTGTCTTTATGTTAGCAGCTTATGTAAGTATAAAAAATGTTGATCATATGATATTTAGTGATTTATTATTTAATTAATAACAGAGCTAAAAGATAAATTGGTATCATTCTGTCTAATTGTTGATATTACATAACTCAATGGGTAGTGTAGTTATTTCATTTCCAATTACTTATATTCATGTTAAGATTATTTATTATTACATATATAATACAAACTAGTTAAACATAGTGAAAGTAAAACTATATTCCACAAGAGGGTTTGAATTATTAATAATTAATACGGTATTAAAATTTAAAAATTGCTAAGCCAGACTTTCAATTCAAAATATTTTTGTCAACGCTAAACTAAAATTTATTGTAGTAAAGCTTAACTTACATACTCATTATAAATTAAAATACCAATTCTTGTTAAGAAGAATGCTATTCGTTTTTACATTAATAGCATGTTTTATATTAATTATCTGCCAAACCTCTTTTATTTTAAAGTTAACGCTATCATAATTATTAATTATCCACACACTCCTGTAAAATATAATTTATATGTATATTTATACACATATCCCATTAATGAAAATTTTATATTTATTAAGGAACATCTGTTTTGATTTCTATGAAACTGAAATTTATACTTTCATGTTAGCTTATCTAAATATTATCTTTTCATAAGTTATAGTTTAATGTTCAGACAAGATATATAAAAGATTTTTGCTATCAGGAGATGTTTTTTATATTTTAAGATATATAATCAAGATAAATAATATTAAAGAAATGTCTAGGAGTTAGAAATGAGAAGCAATTGGGGGTATCAAACTAACATTAATATTATATTTGTTTACACTCGGATAGAACAATTTTTAATGAGCTAGGAGCTGTGTTCACAATATTCCTTGAAAAAAAAAATCTGCTAATTTATCAGAGATGTAAAGATTATAAAATTGTAATAATAGTTAAAGAACAGATAAATTTATATACAAGTATATTACAGAAGCATAAATTCAAATCCCTTATTTTTTCAAAATTTTTTGGTCATTAAACATATTATCACAAAGTCATATGGAAATGGAAATCTGAAGGTTGTATCTGCATAACATATTACAAGTATATAAATGATATATAAAAACAAAACAACATTCAATTCTACATTTAAAATTTGTTTTCATTACTATTTATGCTTCAACCCAACTTTAAAACATCTACAATCATATTTTTACAACAAAATAAAAGAAGGAAAAATTAGACATCAATCCCTTGCACCCCAGAAATATAAGCAACCACATGGAGCTTTATAATCTTAATTTCATTACTGTAACCATCGGTCATTAAAAAGTGGAATATGATTTGTGCTTTAATATCTAATACCTTTTATTAAACATATGGGCATCATTATTTTAAAATCCATATATAATTAATCAACTACCTAATTGAACACTAACTCCTAAAACTAGTTAAATTTAAAAGCACAGCACACATCCTTATTAACTCTCCTCTACTTATATCAAGTTTTTTTATGAATCTGATATAAATAAAATATATATTCAATACAAACTAAAACATAATATGAAGGTATGAAATAAGTACTATATGTGTAAACTAATATAACCTATGTAATTGCTTATTTCAACAATAAAGTTTATATTAAAAGTAAAGCTATAAATAATTTTTTTAAAAAAAAATTGTTTCCATTAATTTAGAAAATATAAAAAAAATTGACAGTTTGTAAATTGCAATTTATAATTTATTAACTAATCAATAAAAAAAACCATATGACTAGTTTGTCTTTCTTATTACATTTTATAAAGATTTAAACTAATCTTTAAATTCAGAAATTTTCAAATATTTGAATAGTGCCAAAAGAAAGACATCATAATTCTATGTTAGAGTTTGTTTTCACTAACAGACACAATATAAAACTTGTTGGTAACTTCTAATGTTGTATCACTGTTCGTTTAGATGTCAAAAAGAAAAGGATGAACATCATTATCAGTTTTGTATCTGTAATTCATTTATATAAAAAAAAAAAAATTAATTTTTAAACTCCACAAAATTTTCAATTGCCTATATAATGGAGAAAGAAGCTAATAATAATTCTATATTTAAAATGTATTTTCAATAATAAGTAAAAGATACATATATTCTTATGTTAACTTCAGATATCAAATCAGTTGAGATAAAAACTGGGTAGTCAGAGTTTAATATCTTTAACAAAATTTTTATAAAGAATTTAAACTTACCATTAAATTTATGGAAATTTCAATTTTTATGCATTAATTTTAAAAATAAAAAATATGTGATTTTCTATATTAAAAATTAATTCTGAAAGAGAAAAAAAATCAACAAAATGTGTCTACATGCCATTTAATGTAGCAAACATAACCATATAGCAACTTTAACACTCTTTTTATGATGAATTTTCATTTAACTGTAAATATATGAATATATATTTAGTCATAATTGTAACAGATAAATAAAAACATTTGCTATTCTATATTAAAAGTTCATTTTCAAAAAAAAATGATGGTTACAGTTTTCATCTCACATAAGATTGTATAATTCAAGTTCGATGTAGAAATCTAATCTCTGAATACATTTCTTTTTATATGAATTGTTAAAAAATCATGCCAGTTTATTCATGTTTTTTCTCAGAGCTGTATAAAATTTGAAATGAGAGTGTTTGAATTTTTAAATTAAAAGATTTATTTTCAAAATGTATATCAAAAATAACTGATGGGAATTTGCCACTTTTATATTACAAATCATATTTTAAAAAAGCATAAAATTTTACTATGAAATGTTTTACACTTAGTAAAGCAAAATCAATGTAAATAGGTAATAGATATGAATTAATTTTTTTACATAATTATTCTTTTTAAGCAGGTATTTACTAATTCTTTAAATTATTTTTAATTCGTCTTTTTATTATAACTTTTATAATATACAAAAATGATATAATCTTTATTACATTAATTTAATTGTTACTAATTTTCTTCTTTTCTGACCCAGTATAATATCTACTAAAATGAAGATAATCACAGAAAAGGTAGTTTTTGTAATATTTATGTTTATTACTGCCTAGCATGCTTTCAATATATTTTTACTATATCGTGTTCATGGCCTATAGTGGTGTGATTAAATGGTTCTTTATATCAATGTTTGATTACTGATATAAAAAACCATTTAATCACACCACTATAAAGAAAAACCACCAAACATCACATGATCACTATCTCATATTAGCATCCATTGATTATAGACCGATAGCGGTAACATCAGTTTTACATAAAGTTTTTTCATATATGGTGGCTAGAAGAGTTGTAAAATGGATGGAAGGGAATAATGTAGTGGGAGAAATGCAAGGACGTTTTAGATTAGATAGGCATATAGGAGATAGTTTATTTGTAATTACACAATCTATGGATATGAGTAGAAATTCAGGTAAACAGTTATATATGAGTTTTATAGATATAGAGAAGGCATATAATAGTGTAAATAGAAATAGATTATGGATAAGTTTAGCAAATTTGGGAATGGATGAAGCTTTAGTGGATATTATTAAAAAATTATATGAAAATAATTATTATATATATCAATTAGAGAATATTGAATCAGTTAAAGTTAAAAATGGGGTGGGACTAAGACAGGGTTGCCCTATGTCACCTATTTTGTTTGTGTTATATTTAAGTGAAATTGAAAGAGCAATAGAAATATTAGAAAGGAGGATAGAGATACTGTTAATAGGCGGTAAGGGAATATATATTTTGTCGGGTCTTTTTTTTGCAGATGTTATATGTTTTTGTGTGCAGAAAGAAGAGAAGATATGGAAGTTATGCTGATGACATGTGCATGGGTAGGTAAAGAAATGGGGATTAAATTTAGTGACGAAAAAGCAAATATAATGATAGTTAATACTGGAGAAAGAGAAGATGTAGAATTTTTATTGGGAGATATTCAGTTAAGTGTGGTGAATAGATATAGTTATTTGGGGATTATTTTAAGTAATTAGAAAAATTATTTAGATGAATGGTAGAAAAAAATGATAAATGAAGCAAAGAAAAGAAAGGGATTGATAAAGAAATTAAGACTGTTTTCATATAATAAATATGATGTAGCTAGAATAGAAGAGAGTTGCAGTAGCAGGGTTAACATATGGTAATGATGCCTTATGTGTTAGTTAAGGAGTATTAGATTATTTAGAAAAAGTTCAAAAGGAAGTAGGAAGACATGCATTGGATGCAGATGTATGGACAGCAAAGGAGTCAATTCAAGGAGAAATGGCATGGTCAAGTTTTTATATGAGAGATGCAAAAAGTAAAATGAAAATGTTTGGTAGATTGCAGTTTATGGATAATAAAAGAATAGCCAAAATAGTATTTAATTGGGTTATGAGTAAAGGGTAGGTAAGAAGATGGGTTAGAAAGTAATGTGATATGCAAAAGATTTGGATAAAGAATTTATATCAGTACAAAAGATGGGATGATTGTGTTAAAAGGATTGTTGTGTGTTATAGTAGTAAGGAATGGGATAAAAGAATAGATTTATTAATAAAGAATAGGGAGTTAGAGAGATGGAGAAATAGTGTGGAGAGTAAAAAGAGTTTAAATATATATAGAAATAAACAGAATATTAGGTGTGAGTTAATATATGATAATAGTAAGGAAAGTAGTTTATTGTTTAAGGCTCGAATGGGATCTCTAGCTACAAGAGAATATACATGTAAATGGAAAAATATGGGTGATTTATTTTGTAAATTATGTAAGGAAGAAATAGAAAATATTAGGCATTTGTTAATTGAATGTAAATGCTTGAAAACAGAAAGGGTACATATAATGAAGTTATGGAAGAATAAATATGAAAAAAGTGATTATACAGAAAGTGAATTATTGATTTTTATGCTGGGTTTGGGAAAATATAAGGGGGATTTAGACATTAAGGCTATAAAGTTGACAAAGATTATGTTGTGGAAATAGGATGGAGCAGAATATGGGAAAACTTAGAGTGGGGAATGGAAAATTAAGTGGATAACAGTTTATTTGGGCTTAATTGCTCAGATATTCTTGACTTCATTTAAGGAGAAGCCACAGTACATCACATCACATCACATCATTATAAAGAACCATTTAATCACATCACTATATGACATGAATATGATACAGTAAAAATATATTGAAAGCATGCTAGGCAGTAGTAAACATAAATATTAAAAAACTACCTTTTCTGTATTTTCATTTTACCTGATATTACATTAATTATATATTGGGTTATTTCCATCATCTAGAATTAATTGTTAAATATCTTTAAAAAAATTCAAATATGTTTTAAACTTTTCAAATACATTCAACTGTTATTAAGAGCACACATTGAGTTTTGAATGGTTTATTATTCCTTAAAATATTGAATAACTTTGAAAAGTTTAAATAAATGTTGAATTTTTTAAATGTCAGTTAATAATTAATCCTGGATAACGGAAATGGTTCAATATATAATTACAAATAAAATACTGCCGTCATAAACTTTTAGAATAACATTTTTATTACAGTATAGTATTATTTTATTTTATTTTTCTTAAATTATTTTAAAAAATATTAACTAGCAAATTAGATTTAAATTATACTTATATGTTACATTTAATTCTTAAACATTTTTCATTTTAATTGTTTAAATTACAATTTGGAAGATTTTGCTTTTTTTTTTTTTCAAAAAATTTTGAATCTGTAATCAAATTTAGTTTACTTATATATATGTGCGGTTTTATGTAGAAAAAATATATATTAGTGGAAAATAAGTATTAATAATAAAATTCAATATCAAAATTTTGAAAGACTGTCTAAGTTAATTCATCTGATAGTAAAAAGGGAAATATAAAAATATTAATTATAATACTTTTAACAGATGTGGAATAAAATTTAAAAAAATTAAAACTAATAAAACATTTCAACAATCATTAATTAATAATAATAATAATAATGATGATGATGATAATAATGATGATGATGACGACATTGATGACAATAATAATATAAATCACAAGATGATAATAATCAGCTTATAATCCTATTTTTACCTGATAAATTAGCAAATATATTAGAGTCACGGGAAAAGTTTACGGGTCTTATGACAAATTAAACAATGGAAACTCAAAAGATTAACTATTTGAGACCATTTTTAAAGTCATATGTAGTATTAAGCAATTATTGGTAATAAGAATTAATGATTTGATCTCTCTCACAACTCCATGGAACTATTATCAATAAAGACAGAAAATGAGCAAAGCAATTACTATTATCCAAATCTAATTGTAAAAAATATTTAATTTTTTTTTTTAAAAAGTATATAGTAATCAAATAGAATTTATATTGTATGAGATGCCTAAACCTGTATAGATTTATATCTCAATTTTATTTTCATTGTAATATTTAAAACAAGAATTGAAATATGGAGCATTTCCTTGCAATGGAGCAAGGATATTGATAGCAAGAGAGAAACTTGCCAATATTAAATATAAAATTTCTAATAACTGCTTAGCATATAAAAATAAAGAATGTAAAATGATAAATTAATAAATAAAATTCTTTATTCTCTGATTAAAATTACATTTTTCATGACAATTTTGATATAAATATTTGCAATAAATGTCAAAATTCAGGTATGTTAATCAAAATGCCAGGAAGATAAATATGAAATATTGTATGATGTTTACAAACACTACAGTTATCATTTTTATAAAAAAATGCAGATTAAAAAATTTTGGGAAAAAATAAAAGTGTTTTTAGACATCATGTTAATAACAATTCTAATAAAAATAAATAGTGTTTAAAATAAAAAACAAAATAATGGTCTGCACTGGCTGACAGGTGCTGATTTAGCATGAAATATGTGTGTTGGTGATTATTTGTCTTTTCAACATGTATGTGATCAAGTGTGTCAGCAGTAGGAGATGGCATGGATGGTTGGGGGTAAGGTGAAGATCTGAATTCAAACCCCCTATATATTATATATTGGGGTGCAGGTATGAAAAAGCCTGTACTGTAGAAAAAATTCATATATTAAAATAAAGTAAACTGAATTCATTAAATATCTAAACAATGGATAAACATATAGATAAAATAAGGGTCTGATGTAACAAATCTGTTAATAGCAGGTTGAAAGGTCTACACATATGACTTGAATATTTCTATTACAATCTGTTATGTCATCAATAATTAGGAAAAAAACTTTAAATTAATAAAATAATAATTCTTTCGTTTGTTTTTTTTAATAAAATTATTTTAATGTGAAATCAGTAAAAAACAAAGATGAAATAATCTTATTAAAGGAAAAAAAATGTTGGCAAACAAAAAATAAATAAATAAAAATTAAAAATAAGAAATTGGTAATAAACAATTTAAAAGTAGCAACTATTAATATTAAAAAATAAAATAATTTTCTGAAAAGCTAATTTATTTACTAAAACACAATACAAATATTTTTAGTATTAACTGAAATAAAATATGGTTCCAATTTTACCCATAGTCATGCAAAAATGATTAATATCTGCACTTTTCTGTTTTGAAAGTTATTGTCAGGTTAATGAGATGGGTAGTGGTATTATTAGGATTAAACAGATTACTCATAGATATCATTTATTGCAGAAGCAAATTTTAATTATAGTTATTTATGGAATTCTAGAAAACAATAAAAGTTATTTATTATGGGAATAAGTCAAAAGATGTTATAATGATACTAAGGTAATAAACCTAAAGAATGTGTGGTTGAAAATGCGAAGGTAGGGACCTCTATAGGTCTTAACCACAAGCTTATGCATTGGATATATAAAACAGATTATTGGCATCAACTATAGTATTAATTATTCTAATAAACTTAAACAGCTGAGACCTAAGGATGGTAGAAACACCTCTGATATTTTTGTTGCCACACAGTCATACCTAAAGTCACTGTCTAACCTATAACCTCCTATCACACCAAGCAAAAGCATTTCTCAAAGATACTCATGAAGCTTCTACTGCAACAAGATTGTTCTAAGCCTACAATCTATACACACAAGAGAAATACTCAATGAACTTTGTAGTGCTTCAACTAATAAAACTTTTATGGACATTTAGTAAAAATGTTTGGCAATGTTGAAACATAAATAACATAGCTCAACTTGATTTTTTTATTGACTTTTTTACAAAAAAAAAAAACTTGTAAATACTAATTTTATATAACTGGTCAAATGTATTCCAATATTGAATGAACATTTGATTGCATTTGAAACTGTTGTCCATATGATATATCTAGATATCGATTCTGTATTATTGTATAAGTACCCAAAAATTTGTACTCATCCCAGCAATATGAAAATATTTTTCTATGATGAACTACATATAATCATTGGCATAACTCATACCTGAGTATGTAATTTGTACCTAATCTTATGTATTTACATGTATATATTATTCTGAATCCCATTTAACCATTGAGCATAGAATAAAGTTTATCTTTGAAACGTAATTATACTTTATTGAACTAATATGAAAGGATCTAAATATTTTACATAATCAATAAACATTTTAAATCTACTAATTAATTAGATACTTTTTAAAATATAAAAATTAACGATTGTGATGTAAAGTAGCTCCTACTTAAATAAAGTCAGAAATTTCCATGCAAATGCCTTATTTCTAAAAATCCTAGAGCCGTCTTAAGTGTTCCAATTCTTCAGACCTGTTGTATACCACAATAAATTTATCTACTTTTATTTCTCATTACAAAGTCATTCTTCCGACATTGATTTATTTATTCTTTTTTCCTATCCCATTTTAATAAAAATTGCTTTACTAATTTTTGTCATCCTCAAATTTAATTACTATAAAATTCTATTTTTGAGTGCCGTCTGTAGGAAATAATTTAAATTAAGTATTAACAATAATTGGCAAATTTGTTCAAAAAGATTATTAGAATTTCTGCGAAAATCTGCGAGAACAATAAACAAACGTTTTGATTTCAAAAATATAATTTCACTTGAGGATTAATAATTGAAATCTTTATTAAAAATAGTATAATCTTTTTAAAAGGTTGTGGTAATATTTTTTTCTAAAGAAGTGAAACTTTTTACACTTTAAAAAGTGTTTTCAAATAGCTAATTGCCACTAGCACAGGTAAAAGTATTTCTAATACTTGTTAAAATAAAGTAAGACTTTTAGATTAAAATAAAAATTAAAATCTGATAACATTTTAGTTGAGCTTAAAGGTTTTTCTCTTAAAATACTTTTTTATAGATATACTTAAGCTTTTAAAAAATTAAACTTGTGTTATTAAACTGATTTTCAAAATATAAAAAAAATCTAATAATACTTAGTTCACTATAACATTTTCAATACAACAACCACTATCTGTGATCAGAAACAAGTACTAGCCATAGTAAAACGTTGTTAATATCTGTTAGAATGATAATGGACTCCCTGTTTTCTAATGCCCTTCCTGCCATTGTCTTACTCAGCTTTTAGAACTTGCGCAAAAAAAATCACTGGAGTCACATTGATATACATGTAGTTAAACTGTAAAAGTATGATTATATACCATATAATCACATTACATGATCACCATTTCTTATGCTCGCTCATAACTGTTATTAAACAGGAAAAACTCTCCATACAGTAGTGCTCTCTGATCCAAGGCTCCTCACTGATGAAGGCCACAAGTCAGAAACTAGTCTGTGGATATTGGATCAGTAGGCACTAGATAGGGATTTTATGTGTAAGCCTTCTGGCATCCATTGATTACTCTGGCTGGCACTGAGTGGCACTACTGTATTTTTGCCAGTTTTTATAATCATATTGTCATGATTATATGCAGAGATGTAATTATTGGTGTGAAAACTCATGATGACTGGGCCTACATTATGTTAAGGTTCCAAATACTATCAGGCAAGATAACAAAGTAAGAAAATGAAAATATTGTCTGTTAGAAATAGTATTTGTTTTTTTTTAAAATCAATATTTTAACTTGTGTGTGTGTGTGATTAATTGATTAATGCACTTGATAAATACATGTAACCACTAAAATGTTGCAAATTTGCCACACTTCTTTTAGAGCTGATCATGTCAATTAGTTTTAAATCTTGAGCTCTTGTGAAAGACGTTCTAGACGCAGAGTCAGCAACTTTTGTAATATGAAGAACCATTTTGTTTAAATAAGCAGATCAAAAAATTAAAAGTTGTAAGGGAGGAGAAAAAATAAGTTGATAAACAATATGGGTTATGGAATGTTTGTGATTGTGTTTGAACATTTATATTGGTAGTAGAACATAATAGAATCAGTGTACTTATAATAGAAACTGAACCTCTCTTAAAAACAAACAAAAAATTACTTAGACCTTAGTGAGATTTTTAAAAATATTATGTGGCACAAAGTTGGTTCGTTTCAGAAAATAACTTACATTTTTCAGTTTTAACTGACTTAACAAACTCTCATTATTATGTTGACTTCTTAATTTGTTTGTTTTTTATAAAACTCATATTAAAGAAGATTTGATCACAAAAATAAGTTGATTCAAAAACTATAAAGTTTCTAAAAGCAGCTATTTTGAATTGATTGTAATAATTCAGGTTATTCCACTTTAAAATAATTTGATTTTCTTTCAATGCAATTTTACCATTCTAAGTGTGTTTGTTCAATTTTGAAAATGGTGAAAATTTTATGTTGTAAGTATCTTGCCTCCAGTGGTCTTATTAAAAATATAAAAATAAATTTTTTTGCTAAGTAAACTTTAAAAAAATCTATAAAGAACTTTGTATCAATGTCACCATGTATTTAATAATAATATTTATAGTTATGACACTATTAGAAAAAACTTTATGACTAGTAATGATAAAGTTTATGTCTTTATCTTTTAAGTCATCAATTTATAATTTGGTTTATAAGAATAATCATTTGTTAGAAGGAACGAAAGTTGCATGAAAGTAAGATTCTGATTTGAATTCTTTACTGAATTCTTCAAAACAGTTGATTGATAGTAAATCTATTCCTGGTATTATTTATAAGATTCCTTCTAGTTGTAGTAAGATTTCTATAGTACAGAGTAAATTTAGCCTTAATGAAAAAATTAAAGTTTATAAGTAGAGTTAAACATAGGTATCATAACTCAGCTTTGTATATTCATAAATTGAATACAGGTCATAAAATATTGTTTGACAATACAATGGTTATTTTTTATGAAAAGATTGAATTAAAGAGAAGAGTAAAGAAAACTTTAATGATAATCTTAAGAAGTCATCTTTTGATATAAAGGGAAGCTGGTTTTTGAAATGAATTATGGAAGGTTTGTTTGTTTTTATATATTTATTGCTTCTTTAGTTTGATTTTCACTTGAGAAGGTTTATTTGTTTAGTAAATGAAACCATGGTCATGTAAGGATTTTGGTAAAGTTTGGATGTTTATCTAGTATTATATTGTTTTATGGTTTTGTATTATATATATATATATTGTAACGATCCGGAGAAAGGCGACTTCACGTAAACTGCACTACGGGGCGCCATCTAGGCATTTGAACCTAGAAAAATTTATAAAGTAGGCACATACGTAAGTCAAAAAAAAAAAATTATTATTTTTTTTTTTTTAAATTTTGATTCCGGTCGTTAGCCCATGTCACTAGCTCAGTGGAATAGCAGAGATTTAATAAGATAATCTAAGAGTATATATAAAAAAAGGAATAAAATAAGCCACTGCCAGTAATTAACATACAAAAATTTATTTACACACATATATATATAGATTTAAAATTATTTTAGTATTAGTTTTACATTTTAACATTTAACATTATTTTTAACTTTGATTTTTGACTTTAATTTACCTTTAATTACTATTACATTCTGATTTTACATTTTAATTAAGTTCGCACAGATAAATTTAGGAAAGCTTGTTTATAATGTTGAATATAGATCGGTTACATAGATTTCACGGTCAAAAACATTTCAAAGTAAACATAAACGATCAAAATACAAAATTATTGATTACTGACAATTGCGGAGGGAAATTTCTACGTAACCCAATAGTATTCATCATAAGATACTTGCATTGTCACCAATAACTTAAAAGACATTCGAATAAATACATTCTAGATACTCACCGTAAGGTATCATTATTTATCGAATGTCTATATATTTTGATCAAATATGAAAACGCAAAACATAGTTAACCGATAAACAATCCATGCAAGCGTCTATAAACAACTTAAGTTTAATGCATTTTTAGAATCGAGTATGAATACTACATAGATTTGCATTGAAATTAAAATATTCTATCCCTATTTAACCTTAGGCTAAAATTCGCCGTCAAACTGTCATCAATCCATCTGATATATCGATGTATTCAATGTAATACGAAATACGGCAGCACCAAAAGAATTAAGAAAGACATTGACTCTCAATCAGATAGGAATATTACATCTATCTAACGAGAAGAACAATAAAAAAAAACTCCATAGAAAGGAACTGCGTTCTCCGTCTTATAATTCCTTCCATAGGCAAACGGGTGAGTGCGGCGTATATATAAACGATTCTGCCAGTAGCGAATCTCCGATTACATTTACTAACTACATCAATATATCCAATCCATTGACCCAATCTCACAACGACATAAATAACCTAAGATTACCCTCCCCTAATATAACTTTACAAATCTATACAGCCATTCACGCCCGACTTAAGTTTAACATTTTTATAATTAATTTAACGGAAAACAACAATCATAATAAAACTTAAAGAACAAAAAATAAATAAATGGAAATGATTTTACAAAATAAATAAGAAAAAAAATACATCAAATAACATTATTAATGAAGAATTTAGTTTGGTCAGATAGGATTCTATTGCATTATTTATTAAAAAGTTTTAAAATTTAGAGTTCTTATTGTTTCAAGTGAATATATAAGTTCTTACGATTTTAAAACGTCCAACTTTATCCGTTGCTTGCCATGAACGTAAATTCCCACGCCGTCCTAAAATTGGTATCCATTTAGCCGTTGTTTTATTTATTCATTCGGAGGTTTTTTAATTTAGTTGGTCCTCAATGTAGAAACGATGGCTCATTTTTCTTCCTTTCTTAGCAGAACTGAAGGGATTGAAGCTGTGCGTCTTTTTCAATCCCCTCAGCACTAACACCTAGCTGTTACATCGTAATAATCATCAATAACTAGTCACTGATTAATAATTTCCAAATTTTCCTTTTATATTAATGTGAAGGATTGAATTTACATTACGTCACCGATGATGCGATGGTCCTTTCGCTGCGGTCCGATTTCCAAATGGATTTATTTCATTTGCTGAAAGTTTCTATTGTTTTCCTATCTGACCGGTGTTTTTACATTTAAATGCCGAAGGCTGGTTTACATTTAACTAATTAACAATCATTTCCATTTCTGATTAATTAACCTGTTTTCCAAATCAAAAATATATTTAAAGATAAATTTAAAGATATAATTTTATCTCCAAATCTTTTTAAGTTTTTGTTTTTAAAATACCTTTTCTATTTTTAATACAGTTTTATTTTAATAATTTTTTATATCTGTGCGATTTAATATATAAGAGTTTAAGATGATATTTAATTTCAATTTTTAATTCTAAAAGAAAATTTTTAAATGCGAACTTTTTAATTTACTTTCATGTTTAATAAATAAAAAACAACAACAATGTAACGAACGTCTGTGCTCGTTACATATCAGTAAAGTTACTTAAAAAAAAATGATCAAAAAAAAATATTTTACTTAGGGTTAGTAATTACGGTACACGATTGACAAAGACATTTACAAAACATCCGGTTAATAATTTTACAAAAAGACTATATACAAAAAGAAAAATGTTTACTATCGCTTACCTAAGGACCATTTACGTTTACACCCCTCCCCACAAGTGTTCTATTTTATTTTATACATTTTATTTTTACATACGGCATGACAAGCAAGTTATTTAAATTATTTATTTAAGAAGGTTGCATTGAACTAAATACGTTTTGAAAGATAATGGATTTATACGTGTATATTTGCAGCACAATTATAAATACCACCAACTTATTTATGACTGATTAAAATGCTTAAATAGGATTACACTGAAGTAAATTCCCAACGGTACTCATCGTAAGGTACCACATTTCGATCATAAACTTATGTGGCTGTGCGCGCCTATACACGATAAAGCATAATATATATCAACAAAAAAAAAACATATTTATTGCAACCTTTTGACTTTTTTTTTTTTTAACAAAAATTAGTTTTAAAATTATTTATACTTTCTCGTGTTTAATATATGTGCTATTTCTTTTACTGGCAGAGCTTTTATAGGATTTAAAGTATACGACTTTATGTAAACAGATAAAAATATTTCATTTTGACAAAATTTGCTCAGGGTATTTGTGGTTTATTAAAGATCGGCCCCAGATTGGGAAAGCCAGTTGTAACGATCCGGAGAAAGGTGACTTAACGTAAACTGCACTACGGGGCGCCATCTAGGCATTTGAACCTAGAAAAATTTATAAAGTAGGCAGATACGTAAGTCAAAAAAAAAAAAATATTATTTTTTTTTTTAAATTTTGATTCCGGTCGTTAGCCCATGTCACTAGCTCAGTGGAATAGCAGAGATTTAATAAGATAATCTAAGAGTATATATAAAAAAAAGAATAAAATAAGCCACTGCCAGTAATTAACATACAAAAATTTATTTATGCACATATATATATATATAAGATTTAAAATTATTTTAGTATTAGTTTTACATTTTAACATTTAACATTATTTTTAACTTTGACTTTTAGACTTTAATTTACCTTTAATTACTATTATATTCTAAGTTTACATTTTAATTAAGTTCGCACAGATGGGATTATAGAAAGCTTGTTTTATATATGTTGAATATAGATCGGTTACATAGATTTCACGGTCAAAAACATTTCAAAGTAAACATAAACGATCAAAATACAAAATTATTGATTACTGACAATTGCGGAGGGAAATTTCTACGTAACCCAATAGTATTCATCATAAGATACTTGCATTGTCACCAATAACTTAAAAGACATTCGAATAAATACATTCTAGATACTCACCGTAAGGTATCATTATTTATCGAATATCCCCTCAGCACTAACACCTAGCTGTTACATCGTAATAATCATCAATAACTAGTCACTGATTAATAATTTCCAAATATTCCTTTTATATTAATGTGAAGGATTGAATTTACATTACGTCACCGATGCGATGGTCCTTTCGCTGCGGTCCGATTCCATAGGGATTTCTTCTTATTTGCTAACAGTTTCTATTGTTTTCTTATCTGACCGGTGTTTTTACATTTAAATGCCAAGGCTGGTTTACATTTAACTAATTAACAATCATTTCCATTTCTGATTAATTAACCTGTTTTCCAAATCAAAAATATATTTAAAGATAAATTTAAAGATATAATTTTATCTCCAAATCTTTTTAAAATTTAGTTTTAAAATACTTTTTCTTTAATAAAGTTTTATTTTAATAATTTTTCATTATCTGTGCGATTTAATATATAAGAGTTTAAGATGATATTTAATTTCAATTTTTAATTCTAAAAGAAAATTTTTAAATGCGAACTTTTTAATTTACTTTCATGTTTAATAAAAATAAAAAAAACAACAATGTAACGAACGTCTGTGCTCGTTACATATCAGTAAAGTTACTTAAAAAAAAATGATCAAAAAAAAAAATATTTTACTTAGGGTTAGTAATTACGGTACACGATTGACAAAGACATTTACAAAACATCCGGTTAATAATTTTACAAAAAGACTATATACAAAAAGAAAAATGTTTACTATCGTTTTCCAAGGACCATTTACGTTCACCTCCTCCCCACAAGTGTTCTATTTTATTTTATACATTTTATTTTTACATACGGCATAACAAGCAAGTTATTTAAATTATTTATTTAAGAAGGTTGCATTGAACTAAATACGTTTTGAAAGATAATGGATTTATACGTGTATATTTGCAGCACAATTATACATACCACCAACTTATTTATGACTGATTAAAATGCTTAAATAGGATTACACTGAAGTAAATTCCCAACGGTACTCATCGTAAGGTACCACATTTCGATCATAAACTTATGTGGCTGTGCGCGCCTATACACGATAAAGCATAATATATATCAACAAAAAAAAACATATTTATTGCAACCTTTTGACTTTTTTTTTTAACAAAATTTAGTTTTAAAATTATTTATATGTTCTCGTGTTTAATATATATGCGCTATTTCTTTCTGGCAGTGCTTTTATAAGATTTAAAGTATACGACTTTATGTAAACAGATAAAAATGTTTCATTTTGAGAAGAATTTGTTCAGGGTATACGTGGTTTATTAAAGATCGGCCCCACGTTGGGCGCCAGTTGTAACGATCCGGAGAAAGGCGACTTAACGTAAACTGCACTACGGGGCGCCATCTAGGCATTTGAACCTAGAAAAATTTATAAAGTAGGCAGATACGTAAGTCAAAAAAAAAAAAAAAATTATTTTTTTTTTTTTTTAAATTTTGATTCCGGTCGTTAGCCCATGTCACTAGCTCAGTGGAATAGCAGAGATTTAATAAGATAATCTAAGAGTATATATAAAAAAAGGAATAAAATAAGCCACTGCCAGTAATTAACATACAAAAATTTATTTACACACATATATATATAGATTTTAAATTATTTTAGTATTAGTTTTACATTTTAACATTTAACATTATTTTTAACTTTGATTTTTGACTTTAATTTACCTTTAATTACTATTACATTCTGATTTTACATTTTAATTAAGTTCGCACAGATAAATTTAGGAAAGCTTGTTTATAATGTTGAATATAGATCGGTTACATAGATTTCACGGTCAAAAACATTTCAAAGTAAACATAAACGATCAAAATACAAAATTATTGATTACTGACAATTGCGGAGGGAAATTTCTACGTAACCCAATAGTATTCATCATAAGATACTTGCATTGTCACCAATAACTTAAAAGACATTCGAATAAATACATTCTAGATACTCACCGTAAGGTATCATTATTTATCGAATATCCCCTCAGCACTAACACCTAGCTGTTACATCGTAATAATCATCAATAACTAGTCACTGATTAATAATTTCCAAATATTCCTTTTATATTAATGTGAAGGATTGAATTTACATTACGTCACCGATGCGATGGTCCTTTCGCTGCGGTCCGATTCCATAGGGATTTCTTCTTATTTGCTAACAGTTTCTATTGTTTTCTTATCTGACCGGTGTTTTTACATTTAAATGCCGAAGGCTGGTTTACATTTGACTAATTAAATTTATCATTTCCATTTCTGATTAATTAACCTGTTTTCCAAATCAAAGATATATTTAAAGATAAATTTAAAGATATAATTTTATCTCCAAATCTTTTTTAAGTTTTTGTTTTTAAAATACCTTTTCTATTTTTAATACAGTTTTATTTTAATAATTTTTTATATCTGTGCGATTTAATATATAAGAGTTTAAGATGATATTTAATTTCAATTTTTAATTCTAAAAGAAAATTTTTAAATGCGAACTTTTTAATTTACTTTCATGTTTAATAAATAAAAAACAACAACAATGTAACGAACGTCTGTGCTCGTTACAATATATATATATATAAGACATATTTTGTGAGTTCCATGTTAAAAATTTTAAATATTAAAATACCGATGTTTCGACTTGATCACACAAGTCATCCACTTGGTGATAAAAGGTAGAAAGATGGTTGTTGAGGCACTACAATCACTGATTTAAAAAAAATGTTAAAGTTTCACCAATAGCAAAAATGTTAAATTAAGAATGTTTTTAAAAAATCTTTCCAAATAGGAGGAAGTTTGTATGTCTCATCTCACTTATTGATACAATCTGGCCTTTTAAGTATCTCAATGGCTTCCCAAATTTTGCACTGGTAGAGATTATCGCATCTGGATATGATCCTGGTACTAGAAAAATCAATTTTATGACCTAAATCTATAGTATGGAGTGAGACTGCTGATGATGATGAGTGTTGTTTAACTACATTAGCATGTTCATCTCTCCTAACACTGATGTGATGATTACTCATACCTATATAATAAGCTTTATAATTTTGACATGAGATTTGATATACCATGAGATTCAAGAGGGAATAAATCCTTAGGCTTGGTTATTATATTGCTGATCTTTTGATGAGTATAAAATGTTGTATTTATATTATAGCATTTTAATATATGTCGAATACTGTCTGTAGTTTCTTTTACATGTAGAACACAAATCTTAATAGCTGATTTATCATCTTTTAACATGGATGAACCCACAAAATGTCTTTTATATATGCAACCCATGAAAATCTTTGTATATATATATATATATTGCAATAAAAACATATATGCAATCAATTAAATCTTTGTATATATATATATATATTGCAATAAAAACATATATGCAATCAATTAAATTTCAGATTTTAAATTGCACTTCTTATTTAAAATCCAATATATCATGAACTTCTCCTAATGTAAAATCTTGTCTAGTCTCCCACTGTACATACATTTCTGAAGGAAATCTATGCACCAGATTGATAGTTCAGTTGGTTATAAATATGATAAAATTTTAAAATCAAGAAAGTCACAAACATGTCATTCTAATGTGGAATTCAAATTATTCCAAGCCTCTAATTACCTAATAAAGTTAGATGCATTAAAAATGTAGATATACTGAGAAAATATTGACTGATAGTTTTACACTAAAATGTATTTTATAATATGAGATATTTCAAATAATGAAATGGTTTAAAATATAACATTTTATTGGGTTAATACACATTCATGGACCAAACAAGTTCAAAATGTTGTAAGATAATTTACAAACAAAATTCCTAAAAATCATTTGAATGTTTCTACAAACAATTTCCATCTTTTGTTATATTAATGCCAATCTATTTTATTTGATATTATAGCCCTGTTTGTGAATCATCTTAGTATCACATTCAAACTTGCTTATTTTATGGACAGGTTTATGTTTTTACAATTACCTACTTAATAATCCATGAAATAATTGACTCACACAGTAAAACCATTAATATTTAAAATGGTAAACTGGCTTGATTAATATAAAAACAAAAATCCCTCCTAATGAAAGTTTCAATCTATTTTAGAATCAATACATGATTTATTGTTATATAACAAAGCAAAAGTCATAAAGTAATTTTCTGATCATCTTTTATCTGATATGGTAGATTGGCAGTGATATAGCAGGAGATAGGCATTGTTTCCAATTTAATTTAAATATTTTTTAAGAAATCTTCCGTATGAATAATCTTAGTTATATATTTGTCTATACAGATGTGCTCTAAATTTAAGTGATTCACTTAAGTTTTTTAAACTCTTACTGGTGGGCTGTGTACAGAGATTTATAATATTTAAGAAATAGTGCATTATCAGAGGTTGACTTCCATTTAAATAATTTCAAAATTTTCAGTACTTTATAATAATAGATTTACATTTACAAGTCATATAAATCTGATTGTAGATGGTTAAAAATGAGACACTGTCTTTCTCCTATGATAGGTTATCTAAATTTGTACAATTCAATATTTGTTTATAACATCAGGCACACAATAAACTCAAGCTCTGGTGTATATACAAATGTGCTCTAAATTTAAGTGATTTACTTAAGTTTTTTAAACTCTTATTGGCAGACACGTGCACGGAGATTTGTAATATTTAAAAAATAGCACATTATCTGAGGTTGACTTCCATTTGAATAATTATTTATTTCATGAATAAACTTATATTCTTAGTGCACATATTCGTTACACTAAAATTAATTGTGTGCTTATTAAAATCATTAGAATTACATTTTTATTTATGTATGTGATTCATATAGATATCAATGTCCATACACTGATTAAATTCAATGCAATGTTTTAAAATCAATGCCTTTTGCATTCTAGATAAAAAATCAACCCAGTTCCGTCTGCTGAACATTATCTTTATGTAGATATCACATTAATAATTTGGTCTTCACCTTTACAAATATCAAATTGTCATTGTTATAATTTACTATTCAAATAAAAGGTCATGGATAGAAAATGAAAGTGGATTCATTTTTTGTTATAATGTAAATGACTTTGATACTAGCCAGGTGGGACCAATGTATTAAATTTAATCAATCCATAAAAATTTGTTACTTCAAGTGCTTTAACATTGTAGAATTCTATCACTGTATGTATTTATATGAAGAAGCCTAAAATGGAAATTTATCCTATCTCAAGTTTCAATGGAGTTAGCATCACTGCTTCAGTTTTTCTAATGATGAAGCAGTTTTTGTCAATATTGAAAGTGTGTGATCTGAATAAAATATTAAATGGGATTAACGAAATGTATGAAAATTCTGAAATTAAGACAAGCATATCTATGTCTTAATCAATGTGATTATAAGCAGAATAAGAACAATATTATACAAAATAGTTGTACATGAAATTAATGTTTATAAGCATCGAAATAGTGATGAAGAAATAAAGAAAAATCTATCTAATAAATGTTTGTTTGAGGACAATTAATTTAATTAACAAAAGTCGTTATTTTTTATGTTAGTATTATATAAAGCAGAATCATAAATAATTAGAAAAAAGATTAAAACACATCAGATGATAAGATATGCAATAGAGGGGGCAGTGAAAAATAAATAGAAAAAGATTAAATATATTAAAGATTATATGTATGAAAACACTTCTGGATGATAAGAATAAAGTAAAAGAAGATAAAAGTCTAATTATGTCTTAAAGGAGGGTGTGGAGTTTATGCACTTAAAAAGCAGAGAGGTTTGAGTAAAATATTGAGTTTATTTTGCAGAGAGGTAGGTAATTAATGATGATGATTTACTTAAATATAAATAAAAATTAAAAATTATTTATATTTAAATCAACATTTTCTATAAATCAGTTTAGTATCACATAATAAAACAAAATTATTAAAAGAATGAATTAAAACAAATCACAGCTGAAGGATTTTCTGTTTTAATTTATAATTATTTGCAGTAATATTAATTATCTCATAAAAAAGACAAAAAATAATTATTAATCAAGGTGAACTTTAGTTCATTATTTAGAAACTTTTCATTAATTATTTTTTCAACAAATTAAAAATTCTTAGTAAGCGTTTATCCATAATGTTTATATAAATCATTTTATTTTGATATTGTACAATTAGATAAAAATTTAAAACATTGCAATCAAATTAATAAAATAATAATTTTAAAAGTGTAATTAATCACCTACAATTAATAAGTTATTTTTATTAACAAAAATAAACACTATTATTTTAATTTGATCTTTCTTTCCTAGAAATTTGTATTTAGGTCTTTTCATTAATAAGTAGATCTTTTAAATGTCTCAGTGCAAAACAGAGACCCCTAAGATAGTCTTTCATAGAAGACCAACGAGTGGAAAGGCATTTATTACCAACGTGTTCACTCACAGTGGTAGAGATGTAAATATTTTTAGTTTTTGTTTTATTATCTAAGTAAAAATAGCTAAATACTCATTTACTGACCAATATTAGTTAGTCGCATTATCTATTAATGAATGTCTGAAATAATATCTTAAATCTAATTAAATTCACAAAAAAATAGCAAGCCTGAATTTAAACCAAATCATAGATATAATAGACAGTTGTGCTATCCCTATAAAATCGTGTCACATGTCTCAATAATAATAATAATAATGATGATGATGATGGTGATGATGATGATGATGATAATAATAATAATAATAATAATAATAATAATAATAATAATAATAATAATAATAATAATAATAATAATAATAATAATAATAATAATAATAATAATAATAATAATAATAATAATAATAATAATAATAATAATAATAATAATAATAATAATAATAATAATAATAATAATAATAGAATTGCAAATTCTCAAATTAATAAAACAGACAAGAAAGGTTAAAGAAAAAAAGGCTATAAAAAAAAATTGAGATACTTAATTTTATAGAATATGATAAAATTATTAAGTGGCTTAATGCCACTGAAAATCACTGACTCATAGAAAACAATGAAGATTTAAATTCAAAGACAACAATCAATATAACAAGAGAAAAATAGACCAGAAGATAGTTTGGGCATCTTTAAAATAAAAATCAGCTGGAAAACATTATTTTCATACCATAAAATCAAAGATTTGGATTATTTACATCATCTAGAATTAGTTGTTAAATGTCTAAAAAATGTGTACCTTATTTTAACGTTTTAAATACATTTAATTGTTAACAATATTTATCTAAATCGCATGTTGTTAAAATCTCTGTCTCGTGTCTTAGCTTGATTGTTTATTAGATAGCTGTTTAAAATCTGATTGGCTGTCTCAGTTATAATTGCGCATGTGAAAGGCTAGCATATTTTCAATTATCAATTTAATTGTTAATAAACTTTGGTATCTTCTTTTTGGCTTGGTGGCCTGATCAGTACCAGTACTAGTAAGGAAAATGAAGCTAGAAACATTAGATTTGTGAATATTGAATTTAAGTTGATAATCTAATTAACTAAATTATTTTGTCAAATGCTTTGGCAGAACAGTCTAGTTGGTTTAACATCACTTTAAATTCAGTATTTATAAATTTAATGGTCCCAAGACAGGGAAATAATATTAATATTATATTGTCTATTACTAATTTGAGTTTTTTAAAAAATATTTAATAATTAATTTTCTATGATGGAAATAGTTCAAAATATAATTACAAGTAAAATATTATCATAAATTTTTAGATAATTCAAAATCAGAATCAGTGATAAATTACAAATTGTGTGGCAATGACTAAGAAAATTTATACAAGAATTAGTTGACAAGCAAGTTTTAACAAAATTATAGTTGATAATAAAAACTCTGATGAATGAAAAATGGTGAAAATTAGGATGTTATATAGAATAAAAAGAAAGGATTTTACATTAATTAGTTATAGATTAGCAGTCAATATTTTTTACAGTTTATAAAATAGTTACACCTGTATTAAGAAATAAAGTTTGCAATTGGCTGAAAAACAGTAAAATTTTGGTTCTGATCCAAAATGGATTTTATTCAAGAGGACAGGTAACAGATGCTTTATTTACACTTATTCAAGTGATTAAAATGTGTTTTTAAAGAAATCACAGTATTGTTAATTGCATTTTTATATGTAAAGTTTCATAATAGAATGAATAGAAATCATAAAGAATTCTTGAACTCTGAGAATAAACTTGTAAAAAATAATTAAAAATATTTAAAAGCCTAATTTTTGAAATGCCACTTACAAGATATAAAATTGATAAAAATTATATGCAAAAATAGACTTGAAAAAAAAATAGCCATTATCACATTTAAATTTTATATTATTTTTAAAAAAATTTGAAGATTAGAATAAAAAGATTGATATGGGTAAAGATTCCCACAGTGGAAACCATAGCATTATTTAATATGGGGTTTTCTTTTTGCAGTTGAATATGATGTTTTTTTTTTAAATATGGAGTTGTTATTAAAATTGTATGGAAAAATAAAAATAAGTATGAAAATTACATTCAAATAAAAAAGAAATGTAAGATATTAGTATTAAAATTATTTCATGGTATATTGCATAGCAGTTCATAAGAAGTCTGAGCACTGAAAATGTTAGTGATATGCTGTTACTCACATAATTTGGGCTGGAAAGTTTTCTACTTCATCAGTGGGCCAAACCACATATGAATGATAACAATGAATGCTAAAAATTAGCTTTTTAGTGTTTTGAAAAAATGGGTAAAAGATATTTATACACTTTTCTAAATGGGAAAATTACTTATATAACCAAAAGTTGAAAAAAAGCAAAAAATTATATAAAGTTGTTTAAAAGTAAAGATGAATTATGTAGAATAATCTTGCTGCAAATATAAAGCATTTTAGATAGTCCAAATGAATAAAAAAAATTAGACAGAATTCAAAACGAATTACACAGACATGCACTGAGTGGGAAATTAAAATAAAAAAAAGATTAATAAGAATACTATTTAATCAATTTATATAGAGAATATAACAAATATGTTGAACTAATGACATTTTACAATATGCAAAGTTAATAGATACAAACTTTAAAAAGCATCATTTTCAAGCTTCATCAATCCATTGCAGCATAAGGGTCTTTTCAAATGTATTTTTTTTTCAAAGCCATAGATTCTCTTCTTTACATTATGCTAGCAAACCTCCTTACTTCATCCATTTATTTCACATGTGATCTCTTTTTAAGTTTTCTACAATAATTTAGGATCCATCTTAAAACTTCAACTATCAATTTATTAAATCTCTTCTAGTGATATATTTAATGTAACATCATTTTAATCTTTTAATTCTTTTAATGAAATCAATGATACCTATTTGTTTTATTATGCATATATTTTATTTTTAATCACTTGTTGTTACTTCTAATATACATCTATCCATACTTCATTGATTAGTTTGCTATTTGTATTGCTATTATATTAAGTGTCCAAGTCTCAAACCCTTAATGTAAAACTGGTAAAATACATCTATTAAAAACTTCCTTTTCAAACACATCAAGCTATTTTCTTTTAATATTAAATTATTTCTTCAAAAACCACTCCATCTGAGTTTAATTCTAATATTAATTTGATCCATTATATTTTCATCTGAATTAGTAATCTGATCAAATTGTGCTGCTAGCCTTTTCTAATTCACAATTATTAATCTTTATTTTCTTCTTCTGAAAAATCCATTAAACATTATTTTTGTCTTTTAGTCCTATTTTCTTTCTTCATCTAATACTTTGTAACCTTTTCTAAAACTTTGAAGCTTTTTTTCCAAAAACATTCAATAATTTTCAAAATTTAGATGATGTAAATAATCTCCATTTATAAAGTCAAAAACTTCACATAAATATATCGGAGAGACTTTCTTTTCAAAAAATTTATTGATATACATTATATAAACTACATAAATAAAATATAAATATCCAATGTTTCGTCCATTTTTCAATAATAATATGGACTTTATCAAGGTTCTATAAAACAGAGAAAAAACAACATTAAAGATAATAAAAATAAAAAATAAAACAATAAAAAATAAAAAAAATAAAAAATAAGAAAAGAAAAAGAAAAAGAAAATAAAAAAAAAATAAAATAAAATAAAAATAAAAATAAAATAAAATACCTATAAACCAAAAAAATGGAAAAATTGTATAACATAACATCTCCTTACAAAGTGAGAAAAATTTTTAACACCAAAAAGAAAAAATATTCACATAAAAACAGTCAATTCCTTTGTATAAATATATAAACTACTTTAACATTTTATTTAAACTAGGATTTAAATGTTCTATATAAATACTCTCTTTGTTAAATCTTTCAAAGTAATTACCAATACATTCCAAAGGTCGAATTTCATAGTCTTTATGTCCTGTTTCCAACTTATGACAAAAGATAGCAGATTTCTTATCAATCATATGCTGATATAGTCTGGTCTTTAATTTATTCTTGCTTGTTCCAATATAGAATACATTGTTTTTACAATTCAAACATTTAATTAAATACACTGAATTCATAGCTTCAAGCATATTAAATTCTTTATGATTAACCAAAGATCTTAAAGTTCTCTTCTTTTTGTATACAGGTTTCATATTTATACAGTATTTTTTATTAATTTTATTTAATAATTCATTTAATTTTAAAAATACAAATTTAGATAACTTAAAACCAATATAAATATTATTATCTATAAAAAAAATTTTATTTTCGTCTTTATTACCATCATGTTCTTTAATTGTTTCATTATTTACATTTTTATTTTTATAAACATTCATACAAATACTATTTCTAATTTTATTCAAATTTTTTGTAGAAAACAAATAATTTACAACTCTATATGGATATTCATTTATTATACATTCCTTTTTTATACAATTTAATTCTTTATCTAAACTATATTCATTTGAACATAATTTAAATGCTCTCATTATTCTATTGTTTATGATATTAACTTTGCATTTAAAATCAATATCGGAATTCCAGTTTGTTAAAATCCCAGTATACATTTTTTTTCTATAAACCTCAGTCTCTATTCTAATTCTATTATTTTTATAAAATTTATAAATCTTTACATCCATATATTCAATACTATTATTATTTTCTTTTTCCAAAGTAAACTTAATATTTTCTATTCTATTATTAATAAAATTCCAAAACTTAAATGATTTATTCAAATTACCATTAAATATCATGAAATAATCATCTACATAACGTACATAAAACATAGGTTTATGACAAACACTAAAAAAACTTTTTTCAAAATTGCACATATAAATATCTGCTAAAAATCCACTTAAACAATTCCCCATATTTAACCCTTTTATCTGTTTATAATATTTGTCACCGAATTTAAAAAATAAATCCTTACAACATAACATAAGAATGTCATGCAACAAAGAAATATCCATTTTTATATTTTTATTTTTATCTTCAATATACATTTCCAAAAAATAATCAATTGCTTTTTCACAATTTATATTTGTGTACATATTAATTATGTCTAGTTTAACAAAGTAAATATTTTTAAATTCTTTCAAACTAAATAAAAACTTCTTTATTTTTTCAATAAACACAACAGAATTATAAACCTTGTTCCCAGCAAAACAATTAGTATATTTTTTAAATAAATTAATATAAACCCATTTTGAAATATTAACGTAATAAGTGTTAAAACAATCCACTATTGGTCTAATAGGTATATTAGGTTTATGCACCTTAGGCAAATAGAGACTGAGGTTTATAGAAAAAAAATGTATACTGGGATTTTAACAAACTGGAATTCCGATATCGATTTTAAATGCAAAGTTAATATCATAAACAATAGAATAATGAGAGCATTTAAATTATGTTCAAATGAATATAGTTTAGATAAAGAATTAAATTGTATAAAAAAGGAATGTATAATAAATGAATATCCATATAGAGTTGTAAATTATTTGTTTTCTACAAAAAATTTGAATAAAATTAGAAATAGTATTTGTATGAATGTTTATAAAAATAAAAATGTAAATAATGAAACATTTAAAGAACATGATGGTAATAAAGACGAAAATAAATTTTTTTTATAGATAATAATATTTATATTGGTTTTAAGTTATCTAAATTTGTATTTTTAAAATTAAATGAATTATTAAATAAAATTAATAAAAAATACTGTATAAATATGAAACCTGTATACAAAAAGAAGAGAACTTTAAGATCTTTGGTTAATCATAAAGAATTTAATATGCTTGAAGCTATGAATTCAGTGTATTTAATTAAATGTTTGAATTGTAAAAACAATGTATTCTATATTGGAACAAGCAAGAATAAATTAAAGACCAGACTATATCAGCATATGATTGATAAGAAATCTGCTATCTTTTGTCATAAGTTGGAAACAGGACATAAAGACTATGAAATTCGACCTTTGGAATGTATTGGTAATTACTTTGAAAGATTTAACAAAGAGAGTATTTATATAGAACATTTAAATCCTAGTTTAAATAAAATGTTAAAGTAGTTTATATATTTATACAAGGGAATTGACTGTTTTTATGTGAATATTTTTTCTTTTTGGTGTTAAAAATTTTTCTCACTTTGTAAGGAGATGTTATGTTATACAATTTTTCCATTTTTTTGGTTTATAGGTATTTTATTTTATTTTTATTTTTATTTTATTTTATTATTTTTATTTTTTATTTTTTTTATTTTTTATTTTCTTATTTTTTATTTTTTTTTATTTTTATTATTTTTATTATCTTTAATGTTGTTTTTTCTCTGTTTTATAGAACCTTGATAAAGTCCATATTATTATTGAAAAATGGACGAAACGTTGGATATTTATATTTTATTTATGTAGTTTATATAATGTATATCAGTAAATTTTTTGAAAAGAAAGTCTCTCCGATATATTTATGTGAAGTTTTTGACTTTATAAATTTGATAATACATTTGAAAAGATAGAAAAAGAAGAAGAAGAAGTTTATATTGTTATATGGATTTATTATAAGTTTATACAGTTATATGGTTTTATTATTGTTGTTATATTTTTTATTTTATTTTTTTTTTTTCGTATTTTTTATGGAATTGTATATGAAAGTTTTTAAACATGTATTTTTTGAAATTTGAATATATGAATATGAGAAGTTTTATTGGTTATTTGAGAAATAATATTAATGATTTATATGTTTTTAGAAATTGTATCAAGTTAATTAATAAATGGATGACATATAAACTAAAGGTCATAAAATTAAACCTAGATATAAAATTTTTAAAAAATTGTATTTTTTATAATGTAGTTCCAAAGTTTTTATGTTTGAGTAAAATTAAAAAGTTGTTTATATATTATTGGTTGTATGAGGTAAAAATCAAATCTTTTAATTGGCCAACTCACAAACTGAAGACAAAGCCTATTGTTAAAACATATTCACCTAAAATATTAAATTCAACTCAGATACGTTTATAAAAAGTATATCACTAATTTTTCAGGTTATGAAGAGAACGAAAGTTCTTTCAAAAATAAATTGCTATTTATTTATTCTAAAATATTCAATTTTGGCAACATAAAAGCTGTAATATAAACAAAAAGGTCGACTTTTACGTTATAGAAAAGTAAATATTTCTTTTAAATATTTCTTTAATATTTTTACTCTTTTAAATATTTCTTTAATATTTTTACTAAAATCTTCAATATTTTTCGAAAATAATTTTGTTTTTTTATTATTCTCTCTGAAAATCATTTGTAATTACTGAATATATACTTAATATTCTTTAAAATTATATTCGAAATGAAAATCTCAGCGTTTTTCTTTATTTTCTTTGATCAGGTGGTTTCTTTGTTTTTTCCAGCCAATCAGAATGTCTTTTTCGGCTGAGAGCATGCTAAGAACCAATCAAAACTCATGTTCTTTCTTTGTTTAGGTTTAAATGTGTTTTTTTTATTTTTTACTTGTAAAATAAATCGGAAGAGGTCACCATCTTACAGAACTTTTAAAAATCTATTCAATACCTGTAAAACGAATATTTTAGCATAATAACTGGCAGAGTTAGAGTGATGTCAGATGTCTACGAGGAGCTTCGTAAGAAAGTCTTTTGGTTAACCCTTTAACCACTAATTATATTATTAGTTGTATGAGGTAAAAATCAAATCTTTTAATTGGCCAACTCACAAACTGAAGACAAAGCCTATTGTTAAAACATATTCGCCTATAATATTAAATTCAACTCAGATACGTTTATAAAAAGTATATTACTAATTTTTCAGGTTATGAAAGAGAACGAAAGTTCTTTCAAAAATAAATTGCTATTTATTTATTATAAAATATATTCAATTTCGGCAAACTTAAAGCGAATGTCTAAACAAAAAAGTGCTGACGCAAACGCTTTTTTTCAATTTTACGTTATGGAAAAGTAAAGATTTCTTTTTGCTAAATCTTAAATATTTTTACTAAAATCTTCAATATTTTTCGAAAATAATTTTGTTTTTTTAGTATATTTTATTAAAAAACTATTTTAATTT